>JAXCGZ010022304.1:0-7500 GCA_037179515.1 Halocaridina rubra | reverse complement strand
ATAAATAGCATAAGCGACCTTATTTTCTGCCCCCAGCCACCCAAGTTTATTGAGAGCTGGTGTGATGTGGTCATAGTTTCTTATTCCTCCCAGGGCAACTCGAGCTGCAAAATTAATAAGCTTCTGTATTCTGTTTATCTGAGTCTTAGTGGTAGCTCCCCAAACAGTTGTGCAGTAACTAATGTGACTTAGGGCTAGAGATTCAACAACAGTTATTCGAGTGGTAGTCTCAAAATTGTCTTTTATACGTGATAAGTACATTAATGTTCCTGTAACCTTTTTGCATACTTTATCTATGTGGGAATCAAACAACATGTGGTTATCAAAGTGAATTCCTAGGTTTTTGACTGTTTTGCTAGGTGTGACAATATTGTCGCAAAAATTAATTGTTGTGTTTTCTGGAATTTGTGCTATGTGGAACCTTGAACCAATAAATATGCACTGTGTTTTACTTTCGTTAATTAACAGCCCAATTTCTTGGAAATAGGTTTTAATTTTTGACAGAGTGTTTACTGCTCTTAAAGTTAGCTCTGGGAGATTATTAATATCATCACTAAGGAGTAGCTGAGTGTCATCTGCATATTGTACGACTAGACAGTCAGAAATGAAAGAAGATAGATCATTTACGTATATGGAGAAGAGGATAGGACCAAGTACTGATCCCTGTGGAACACCAAATGATACATTCTTTGGCACAGAGATAATGTTGTTAAGACGTATGGACTGTTTATGCTTAGATAGATACTCGCTAAACCAGCTTGGATCAATATTTAAGTTAATACATTTACTTAAAAGAATTTCATGGTTTACACTGTCGAAGGCTTTTGATAAGTCCAATAATACAAGCATAGAAATTTTTTTCATATCTATATTATTATATATACTATTTGTAACTTTAAGCAGTGCAGTTTCCGTCGAAAGTTTCGGTCTGGAACCATGTTGGTTAATACTTAATAGTCTATTTGATTCTAAATATGACATAAGTTGGCATGCAACAATTTTTTCTAATATTTTAGAGAAAATGGGTAGCAGGGAAATGGGACGATAGTTTGTCACATCTTCTCTGTCCCCCTTTTTATGCAGAGGTATTACATGTGATATTTTACAAGTCAGGAAACTTTTTAGTGACAATGGAAGTGTTCATAATAGTTAGAATATAGGATGCAATCATGGGTAGAGCATCTTTGATGAACTGAAATGGTATACCATCTGAACCATAAGAGCCAGAGTTTCTTAGGCTCTTTATGGTAAGAATTAGGGTAGCACAATCGATAGGATTTATCTTGAAGTACTCTCTTGTGTTTACATTGGAAGAATTGTCATTTAAGCAATTACTCATATTCACTGAGTTGATGTTTTCTTGAGCTTTTTCATATGTATTGTTGCCAACGTTAGCAAAATAGTTATTAAAGTTTTCTGCTTTGTCTTTCAACTCTGTAATATTTTCATAACTTTCTGAGGTACTCTTTTCATTTGGTATCATGCTTCTTATCACTTTCCATGTTGCTGCTGTATCATGTCTAGAGTCATTATATTGTTTTTTGTAAAAGTCTTTTTTACTTACACTGATGAGAGATCTGACACGTTTCTTTTCTGTTTGATAACGTTCTCGGAGAGTCATATCATATCTATTCATTTTTAGCTCTATTTGTATATGATTTCTGATTTGCATTGCCTCTTTGATGTCAGTAGTTAGCCAGGGGGCTGAGGGGCGTGTTATTTTTCTTGTTACAATGGGTGCACAACTATCTAAGCATTCAAGGAAGACTTTTGTTAGAATCTCAACCTGCAAATCGACGTTATCTGTGTATTTAATTCTATTAAGTGCATTTGTGTTGTTGATTAATGTTTCACAAAAGATATAAGGGGAGTAATTTTTTAGACACCAGAATGTCTTGAGGAGAGGCTTCCTTTTGGGCTTGTTTATGTTTAGCATAGCAATGTTCAGCTCGTGGTCTGCAATTGGGCAGGGAACTACGTCCCAATAGGGTATACTTTCCACTTTATTTGTTATCATCAGATCTATAAGAGTCCTAGAATTAGGAGTTATGCGGGTCGGTTTTGTCACTATTTGTGCTAACTTCACAGTGTTGATCACCCTTTTCATTTTGTTATCTGCTGAGAGCAAGTCATCATTAAAATCACCTAGTATGTATATGGGTTTATGACGCACACAGATATTTCTGAATGTTTCTAGCAGATGATTGAATGAACTGGTAGGTGCTTTAGGGTGACGGTAAACAAACCCTACAATGAAAGAGGGAAGTTTTCTGATACTGCACAGTGATCCATAAATCTTCGAGCTTATCAGTTTTTTTCTAAACCTGTGGTTATTTCTGATGCACTAAGATAATTTCTAACATAAATACAAACCCCACCCCCTCGGCCATGGTCATTGCGAAATATTTTAAACTCTGGGATATTCACATATTTATTTTCAGTTGTAGGAGGAAGCCAAGTTTCACTTACAGAAAGAGGATGTCTATGTTGTAGTCTTTTGTTAGCATTATTATTTCCTCAAAATGAGCGAGCAGGGACTGAGCGTTCACATGTACTAATGTTACATTCTTACCATGTTTCATTGGGGTGGTATCCATAGTCATAGTTGTAGTTTCGACTGTGTGATTCTGCTGGGAATTCATCATTGTAGTGTGTTCTGGGGTTAGCCCATGGATCCTGGTGTCTGTACCTGCCGTTGGATGTGTAACGCTGGTTTGAGTACGTGCCGTGGTATGATCGGGCCTTCCCAAAGTTTGTATGCCTAGGTGAGTGTCTAGGGTTGTAAGAGCCATCACTCCAGGAGAAGTCTCTTGTACGTGGATGGCGATAAGAGAGGTTTGTATCGTGTCTCTTTCTATAGTCTCGCGTATAGGGGATTGTTTCATTAGCTCTTTGCTGTTTATTTTGGTATGACTGTAGTTTGGGATATTTTGTAGAATACCCAGGTTGTGTCCATTGTTTGCCCCCGCGAAATGGCTGGACAATTGTGCCTGTAGGCCATTGATTCAGTTTGTAAGGCACATATTCAAATCCTTTCGATATCGTTATTGCAAAGGAAACCCAATTTGGTTTGCGAGAAAGCTCCTTAATCAAGACTTCTTCAGAAGGAATGCCTTGATTTGTCGATGTATTATGTATCTCTCTCTCAAAGGGGTTGCCAGGAATGCGAATATATATTTGAGCTGTAACACTTGCATTATTGGGCAACTGTGGCTGTGAGGGAGATGACTTCGATGGAATGTTTAGAATAGAGACTGCTGCTATTTTGTCTTTTCTGTTTTTTTCATTGTTTTGCAGCCTATTGCTGGGTTGGTTATTTGTGCTGGAAGGTGTAATTTGGTTGTCCTGGTTAGTGATAGTTGCTGTGTTGTTAGGAGTAGTGGAGATTGGCTCTATATCTTCTTCGCTGTTTTGCAACTGTTTACCAGGTTGGTTGTTTATGCTGGGAAGAATCTTGTTCTGGTTAGTGCCTGTTGTTGTATTGTTAGGAGTAGTGGGGAAGGACGCTGTTGTTTCATCACTATTTTGTAACCTGTTACTGATTTGATTATTTATGCTAGATGGTGTATTCAGGTTGTCTTGTTGACTATCACTTTTTTCTGGATCTATCTCTTCTTCACTGCCACTGTCACATTCGTCTCTCAATGCACTGAAGGAATTGTGAGTAGAGACAGAAAACCTAGTTTGCAAAACCTGAGGGTTGTTGATAGAAAGGACATCATCGTTGTTAGGTGACAGCACTGAATTAAGAGGTGGAGATGTTTCTAATAGCAGTTTCAACCTAGAATTATATCTTTTAAGTAGGACAGAACCGCATCAGATGCGTTTATGAAATCCATTTGCGTGTGTCTAGCTAACTAACAATATGGTATCCTAGGTTTTCACTGTTTAAGAAATCGGGCCTCCGAGAGGAATGAAGTCGAGTATTTCTCAATTGTTTTGCTCAGAGAGTGTTTGGGATCTATAGTGCACAATTTTAAGAAATCGGGCCGGAATCCTTGCTTTTAACCGTGTTTTCGAGAGACACCAAGTCGAGTTAATTTAAGTTGATTTTCCTAAGTATATCAGCATTACCATCCTACAAAGAAAGTGACATAAAACGAAACATCTTATTTTACTATTTTCCAGCAGCCACCTGAGAGTTAAGTGCTCAAGATCTGTTTGCGAGTCTTCAGCACTTATCTCGCAAATGGCTGCTGTAAAAAATACACTGTAAGATGTTTTGTTTTTTGCTCCTTTCTTTTTACGGATGATAATGCTGATTTACTTGGGCAAAGCGACTCGAGGCCCGATTTCTTAATCAATGTAAACCTAGGATGCCATATTGTTAGTTAGCTAGACACACACAAACTGATTTCATAAACGCAGCTGACGCGGTTCTGTGTATGGCTAGGATCCCACACTGGATCCTAGTCATTCACAGAACAGCGTCAAATGCGTTCATTCCTCCGCATGGATTCTGTTTTCTTTATGCTGATCTTAAACCCTCTGTCTTCCATAGCCTTCCTCCACTGTTCCAGTTTAAGCTGTAAAAACTTTGTATTTGTGCTACATAGACCGATATCATCAGCAAACCTCATACACCAAGGGGGTTTGGTTTTTTACTTCACTTACAATCACGTCCATAAATCAGATCTAATATGTAAGGCTTAAAGCAGCTCCCTTAGCAGACCACCTCTAACTGGTATCCATTACGTTAGGCCGATGCTGCTCCTAACCTGCATTCTCGCTCTATTATACAGATCTTGGATGAGCCTTACATTTTTTGTTGGTATCTCTTTCCCTTTCATACATCTCCATATCTCTTGCCTTGAAACTCTATCACATGTCTTCTCCAGGTCTATAAATACTTCGTGTAGACTCCTCTACTTTTCTAACTGTTTTTCTAACATCCGTTTAAATGCATACACTGCACCCACTGTACCCAAACCTGACATAAAACCATACTGTTCCTCCCCTTTCGATGTTACCTCTCTAAACCTTTAATCCATAATTCTTTCTCAGATCTTCAGGGTGTGGGACATTAGTTTTAATCGTCCGTAGTTGGCGCACTCCTGGATATCATATATCTCCTTATATAGAGGTACCATTAAATTATCTCTCCTTTCTTCATTTGCTTGATAGTCTATTTTATGCATCAGGTCCCATAGAATGTCAATAACCTATTCCTCAAAGCTATTCCGCACTTCCACCTATATTTCATCGGGTCCTGTTGCATTACCATATTTCATTTTCCTTAGAGCTACTGTTACCTCATTCCTGCTGGTGTCATGTCTTTTGCCTTGGTTTGGATCTCCATTCTCAAAGGTTGTCTTTTTTTTTTAGGGGGGGTTTCTTCGTTAATAAGAGTTTTTCAAAATACCTTTTCTACTTCTTTTTAGTCTCTCTCTGGTCACTTATGACTAAACTATCCTCAACTTTAACCTGCCTTATTTGACTGAAATCCTTGATGGTCCTATAACTAGCTTTTGCAATTCTGATAATCTTTCTTCCTCCCTCATATATTTCCGACACTTGACTTACCTCAATCAGTGCCTGTGCCTTGGCCTTGATAGTGCATTCTTTGTTTCTTTGTTACGCCGTTTGTGGCTCTCTATATCTTCTTGCCAGCCAGACTTATCCCAATTTTCCTTTTCTTCTTTCTCTGGTTTCACTGTCACTTCCACCTCTCCGTTCCATCATCATTTATCCTTATCCTTAAGAGGCTTCTCCCCAATTTTCTTTTCCAACACCTACTCTTATCACTTCGCTGTTGCGCCTCCACCATTCTTGCACATCTAAAGGCAGTCTTGCCTAATATAGCATTCTCCTTTTAAACTCTGTGTACAATTTCTTTTCCTTCAGTCTTCACCACTTTTTTTATGAGTGTGACACCGGGGCAGGCAAATATATTGCCCTCATCAATAAAGATGAGGGCAAAGAAAATAGACGAACAAAAAGTAAAAGGTAAAGGAAAAGGCAGAGATGAGGTAATGATACACAATAGGAAAAGAACAGGCTGAAAGAATAATCGAAGTATTGAGGGCCTAGAGATATGGCAGGCATAGGCCTTGAAATGAAGATAGATCCGTAAGGGCAAAAAGCATAAGACAGTATCATGTAGTTTACTTTTCTTTCATTCGGATGGCAGTATCATGAGTTTAATTTTCTTTCCCTTGCCTCGTCTCCCAATCCATCAGTGTCTTTAAAAGAATAAGGTGTCGTTTGCAAATACTTTTTTACGGTTTTTAAACTCAAAAAGGAAAATACTTTGAATATACATAAAACTAATTATTTCAATAATTAGTCTGTTCCTCTTTTCAAAGTTGATGTTTAAATAATTAGCTTAAATATGAAGTAGATGGGACACTATCAACGTTTGTCATCTTCTAGCCTAAGAAGAGTGAGCCCTAGAAAATTTAGAAGCTAGTACTATAGAATTTGGTGATATGTAAAACTAACTGTATCATGGCCTCAGGAAAAAAGAAGAGGCATATGAATAAGTGTCCTATTGTTTTTTGCCCAACGATATATATATATATATATATATATATATATATATATATATATATATATATATATATATATATATATATATATATATATATATATATATATATATATCGAATGAGATTGGGATTTGAATTAAATGCTACAATGAAGCCACGAGTGAGGTTGGGGAATCTGTAATATGAACATAGTGGCATTCAGTTAGAATGCGTTCATTCCTAAGTATAGCAGATATAAGCTATAAGGTTGGGTTCCTTTTAACCTTCTGTGGTGTAGTGGTAGCGCCTTGACTTAGTAATCATAAGTCCTAGGTTCGAGTCCCGGTCGGGGTAAAAAATGATTCATGTTTTCACATATGTAATGTGCTTATTTGATAATTTCAAGGCCCGAATGAGATTGGGATTTGAATTAAATGCTACAATGAAGCCACGAGTGAGGTTGGGGAATCTGTAATATGAACATATATATATATATATATATATATATATATATATATATATATATATATATATATATATATATATATATATATATATATATATATATATATATATATATATATATATATATATATATATATATATATATATATATATATATATATATATATATATATATATATATATATGTATATATATATATATATATATATATGTATATATATATATATATATATATATATATATATATATATATATATTGTACACACCCATGCAAACACACATAAACACACACACACACACACACACACACACATACGCGCACACACACAGTTCAAAGACATGCCACGAAACTGGTGCCAGAAATACGCAATCTCGGTTATGATGAGAGGCTGAGGGAATTAGACTTGCCATCACTCGAAGCTAGAAGAGTAAGGGGGGATATGGTGACAGTCTTTAAATTCCTTCATGGTTATGATAGAGTGGATAGGGATCGATATTTCGATATGGCTGGCTCTAGAACTAGAGGTCATAGTTTGAAGCTTCGGAAGAAAACTTGTTTGCATTATGT
>JAXCGZ010022303.1:2500-12792 GCA_037179515.1 Halocaridina rubra | reverse complement strand
CCATCCATTTACACAGACACACACACACACACACACACACACACACGCACGCACACACACACACACACACACACACACACACAGAGCTTTGGGCTCTTTCCCGTAAACACAATTAGGTAATCACACACACACACACTATCTCTCTTCACTTGGAATCCTTCAACTTTTTGTCAGTGAGGCAACATGGCTTCAGAGAAGGAAGATCAACAGTAACAAACTTATTAGAATTTTATGATGAGGTAAGCCAAATCTTACAGGAAAGAGAGGGCTGGGCAGATTGCATATTCCTAGACTTCCAGAAAGCGTTTGACACTGTTCCACATGGGAGACTTATTAGGAAGCTGCAATCAATGGCTAGAATAGGTGGAAATGTCTTGGAATGGATAAAAACTTACTTAGAAGGAAGGGAACAGAGGGTTAGAGTAAGACACTCAGTGTCTGAATGGAGAAGAGTTAGTAGTGGAGTTCCACAGGGTTCAGTTTTAGGGCCACTTTTGTTCCTTGTATATGTAAATGACCTACCAGAGTCTGTATATTCATTCATGAATATGTTTGCAGATGATGCAAAGATTGTGAAGAAAGTAAAAAACGAGAACAATGGTAGAGAACTTCAGGAGGATCTAAATAATCTGCATGAGTGGTCAGAAAAGTGGCTAATGAAATTCAATACCTCAAAATGTAAGGTAATGAGAATGGGTACAAGTGCAAGAAGGCCCAAGCTTGACTACTCGGTGGCTGGAGTACAACTTCAAGAGACAGAAAATGAGAGAGATCTAGGAGTAAACATACTGGCAGATTTGTCTCCAGAAATACATATAAATGGCGTAGTAAGGGCAGCATATGCATTCTTATCAAACGTAAGGGTAGCCTTCAGGCACATGGACAAGGAAATGTTCAGAAATATTTATGTAACCTATGTGAGGCCAAAACTCGAATATGCAGCCCCCTTTTGGAATCCGCACTTGAAAAAGCACATAGCTAAGCTTGAAAAAGTTCAAAGACATGCCACGAAACTGGTGCCAGAAATACGCAATCTCGGTTATGATGAGAGGCTGAGGGAATTAGACTTGCCATCACTCGAAGCTAGAAGAGTGAGGGGGGATATGGTGACAGTCTTTAAATTCCTTCATGGTTATGATAGAGTGGATAGGGATCGATATTTCGATATGGCTGGCTCTAGAACTAGAGGTCATAGTTTGAAGCTTCGTAAGAAAACTTGTTTGCAGGATGTAAGGAAATACTTTTTCAGTGTAAGAGTAGTTGATAATTGGAATTCGCTAAGCGAGGAGGTAGTTAATGCTATCTCAATCCATAGTTTTAAGGACAGGTATGATAAGTATCACTAAGTCTAAAAATGGAACCGATCAGGAGACGGGAAGATACGAGCTTTGGGCTCTTTCCCGTAAACACAATTAGGTAATCACAATTAGGTAATCACACACATACACACACACACACACACACACACACACGATGATAAGTATCACTAAGTATAAAATGGAACCGATCAGGAGACGGGAAGATACGAGCTTTGGGCTCTTTCCCGTAAACACAATTAGGTAATCACAATTAGGTAATCACACACACACACACACACACACACACACACACTCACACACACACACACACACACACACACACACTATATATATATATATATATATATATATATATATATATATATATATATATATATATATATATATATATATATATATATATATATATATATAAATATATGTGAATCATATATTACCCCTGACTGGGACTCGAGACTAAGACACATAATTACAATGCCAAGGCGCTATCAGCTACACCACTGAAGGTCTAACTGAGAAGCAAATCTTATAGCTTCTCCTAACCTCACTCGTGGTTTCGTTTTTCACATTTAATTCGAATCTCGGCTATATAGGTTTTAACAATAATCAAATAAACACATTACCATATTTGAAAACATAAATCATATTTTATCCCTAACCTGGACTCGAACCTAAGACTCATAATTACTGTGCCTAGGTACAATCAACTACACCACTGAAGTTATAAAAGAGAAATAAACCTTACAGCTTAACTACTATACTAGGAATGACAACATTCTATTTGAATGCATTTTGTTCATATTATAGTTTCTCCTAACCTCACTCGTTTCTGAGATTCGAATTAAATAGGAAATATAAAGCCACGAGTGATGTCAGGAGAAGCTGTAATATGAAAAAAATCATTCATATAGAATGCGTTCATTCCTAGTATAGCAGTTAAGTTGAAAGGTTTGTTTCTATTTTAGACTTTCAGTGGTGTACCTGATAGCGCCTTGGAACTGTAATTATGTGTCTTAAGTTCGAGTCCCGTTCCGGGTTAAATATGATGCATGTTCTCAGATATGGTAAAGTATTCATTTGATTATTGTTAAGACATATATAGCTGAGATTCGAATTAAATGCGAAAACGAAGCCACGAGAAGCTGCAATACGAACAAAAGGCATTCAGATAGAATGCATGCATTCCTAGTATAGCAGTTAAGTTGAAAGGTTTGTATCTCTGTTAGACCTTCAGTAGTGTAGTTGACAGTGCCTTGGCACAGTAATTATGTGCTATAGGTTCGAGTCCAGGTCATGGGTAAAATATTATTCATGTTTTCATATATGGTAATGTATATATATATATATATATATATATATATATATATATATATATATATATATATATATATATATATATATATACATATATATATACATATATATACATATATATATATATATATATATATATATATATATATATATATATATATATATATATATATATATATATATATATATATATATATATATATATATATATATATATATATATATATATATATATATATATATATAAATATATATATATATATATATATATATATATATATATATATATGTATGTATGTATGTATGTATGTATGTATGTATGTATGTATGTATGTATGTATGTATGTATGTATGTATGTATGTATGTATGTATGTATGTATGTATGTATGTATGTATGTATGTATGTATGTATGTATGTATGTATGTATGTATGTATGTATGTATGTATGTATGTATGTATGTATGTATGTATGTATGTATGTATGTATGTATGTATGTATGTATGTATGTATGTATGTATGTATGTATGTATGTATGTATGTATGTATGTATGTATGTATGTATGTATGTATGTATGTATGTATGTATGTATGTGATTACCTAATTGTGATTACCTAATTGTGTTTACGGGAAAGAGCCCAAAGCTCGTATCTTCCCGTCTCCTGATCGGTTCCATTTTTAGACTTAGTGATACTTATCATACCTGTCCTTAAAACTATGGATTGAGGTAGCATTAACTACCTCCTCGCTTAGCGAATTCCAATTATCAACTACTCTTACACTGAAAAAGTATTTCCTTACATCCTGCAAACAAGTTTTCTTCCGAAGCTTCAAACTATGACCTCTAGTTCTAGAGCCAGCCATATCGAAATATCGATCCCTATCCACTCTATCATAACCATGAAGGAATTTAAAGACTGTCACCATATCCCCCCTTACTCTTCTAGCTTCGAGTGATGGCAAGTCTAATTCCCTCAGCCTCTCATCATAACCGAGATTGCGTATTTCTGGCACCAGTTTCGTGGCATGTCTTTGAACTTTTTCAAGCTTAGCTATGTGCTTTTTCAAGTGCGGATTCCAAAAGGGGGCTGCATATTCGAGTTTTGGCCTCACATAGGTTACATAAATATTTCTGAACATTTCCTTGTCCATGTGCCTGAAGGCTACCCTTACATTTGATAAGAATGCATATGCTGCCCTTACTACGCCATTTATATGTATTTCTGGAGACAAATCTGCCAATATGTTTACTCCTAGATCTCTCTCATTTTCTGTCTCCTGAAGTTGTACTCCAGCCACCGAGTAGTCAAGCTTGGGCCTTCTTGCACTTGTACCCATTCTCATTACCTTACATTTTGAGGTATTGAATTTCATTAGCCACTTTTCTGACCACTCATGCAGATTATTTAGATCCTCCTGAAGTTCTCTACCATTGTTCTCGTTTTTTACTTTCTTCACAATCTTTGCATCATCTGCAAACATATTCATGAATGAATTTACAGACTCTGGTAGGTCATTTACATATACAAGGAACAAAAGTGGCCCTAAAACTGAACCCTGTGGAACTCCACTACTAACTCTTCTCCATTCAGACACTGAGTGTCTTACTCTAACCCTCTGTTCCCTTCCTTCTAAGTAAGTTTTTATCCATTCCAAGACATTTCCACCTATTCTAGCCATTGATTGCAGCTTCCTAATAAGTCTCCCATGTGGAACAGTGTCAAACGCTTTCTGGAAGTCTAGGAATATGCAATCTGCCCAGCCCTCTCTTTCCTGTAAGATTTGGCTTACCTCATCATAAAATTCTAATAAGTTTGTTACTGTTGATCTTCCTTCTCTGAAGCCATGTTGCCTCACTGACAAAAAGTTGAAGGATTCCAAGTGAAGAGAGATATGTTTCCTTAGTAGTTTCTCCATAAGTTTGCAAACTATGCTGGTCAAGGAAACTGGTCTATAGTTCAGAGCCGTATCCCTCCTTCCCTTTTTGAAGATAGGTATCACATTTGCTTGTTTCCAGCATCTTGGAATCTCCCCCGACTCCAATGACTCCTTAAATATGATACTTAGTGCCACTGATATTGTGTTTGCGCATTTTTTAAGCACATGAGGGGATATGTCATCAGGACCTGTAGCTTTATGAACATCTAAATCCATCAGCGCTTTGCATACCTCTGTGGCTGTAAGGTTGATGTTCTCTAATACCGGCCCTTGAGCTTCTATCACTGCAATCTGAGGGGGTGGGGTATTTTCTACTGTAAATACTGACTGAAACTCCTTGTTCAATTCTTTGCAGATCTCTTCGTCCGTCTCAGTGATGCTTCCATCCGCTCTTTTTAGCCTTAAAACCTGTTCTTTTACCTTCAGTTTTCCTCTGATAAAGCTGTGGAAAAGCTTGGGATTTTCTTTAGCCTTCCTGGTGATGTCCCTCTCATAATCTTTCTCTGCCTCTCTCCTTTTACTTAGGTAGTCGTTTCTTGCTCTTTTGTAGGTTTGCCAGGCATTTATGTTTTTTCTCCTCCTATACCTTTTCCAGCATTTGTCTCTCCACTCCTTAGCTCTTTTACACCCATTATCGAACCATTTCTCTCTGGCATGAATTACACCTACTTTGGTGACAGGTATGCAGCAATCTACTATCTTCCCATATTTCTCACAAAAGATGTCATACATTTCTTGTACAGATTTGTTGTAAAATAAGGTTCTCCAGTCAATAACTGCAAAAAGCTCATTCATTTTGATGTAATCTCCTTTCTGATAGTTCCTCCTCATGTCCTCAGTGCCTCTACTCTCAGGAAGAATGTCTTCAATGATATACTCCATCAACAACACACAGTGGTCACTCTTTCCAATTGGTGGTTCATACTCAATATTTTCAATATCCAACACATTATCTGTGAACACCAGATCAAGTAGTGATGGCTCATCCCCACCCCTGGCTCTTGTTGGTTCCATTACATGTTGGTGTAGGAAATTCCCTTGTACGCAATCTAGGAATCTTGCCCCAAAGGAGTCCTCACCACTGTGTGGGTCAAGATTTATCCAATCTATCTCTTTATGATTAAAGTCTCCCATAATCAAAATCCTACATTTTTTCTCCCGCGCCATGTTAACAACTGAGTTTATGACTTCAATCGTACCTATATGACTTTCCTCATAAATTTCAAGCCTATTTTGGTTCCTTGGTGGGTTGTATACAACAGTTATTATAATGCTCTCTGACCCAGTATTTATGCGAGCAACAAGAAATTCCCTGAACTCACTTTCTATAGCCAAGTTTATCTCTTCAACTTGAATCCTCTCACTTATGAGCAGTGCTATCCCTCCACCAGTCCTCTCAGATCTTTCGACCCTTAGTATTCTGAAGCCCTTAGGAAAAACTGTGACACTGTTTATGTCCTCACTCAACTTAGTCTCTGTAATTGCTACTATATCTGCCTTACTGTTGTGAATCCTATCTTTTAATTCTACTACCTTACCAGCTAATCCATCAGCATTTGTGTATAACAATCTTAATGAGGCCCCATCCCCTGATCTTCTGTCATTATCTTCTTTATCTCCCCTTTGTCTGGAAGTATTCCGTAACGAAAATTTTTCTTCTCTTCTTCATTTCTTTCATCATTTAACCTTCTTGCCTCTTGCAACAAGTTTTTGATCTTTCCCATCTCTTCCTGTGTTCTGTATCGTCTAATGAACATGTATGTATGTATGTATGTATGTATGTATGTATGTATGTATGTATGTATGTATGTATGTATGTATGTATGTATGTATGTATGTATGTATGTATGTATGTATGTATGTATGTATGTATGTATGTATGTATGTATGTATGTATGTATGTATGTATGTATGTATGTATGTATGTATGTATGTATGTATGTATGTATGTATGTATGTATGTATGTATGTATGTATGTATGTATGTATGTATGTATGTATGTATGTATGTATGTATGTATGTATGTATGTATGTATGTATGTATGTATGTATGTATGTATGTATGTATGTATGTATGTATGTATGTATGTATGTATGTATGTATGTATGTATGTATGTATGTATGTATGTATGTATGTATGTATGTATGTATGTATGTATGTATGTATGTATGTATGTATGTATGTATGTATGTATGTATGTATGTATGTATGTATGTATGTATGTATGTATGTATGTATGTATGTATGTATGTATGTATGTATGTCATGTCATGGCATGCATGCATGCATGCATGCATGCATATATATATATATATATATATATATATATATATATATATATATATATATATATATATATATATATATATATATATATATATATATATATATAAGAAGAGAAGAAAAATTTTCATTACACAGTTCTTGCAGACAAAGGGGAGATAAAGAAGATAATGACAGAAGATCAGGGGATGGGGCCTCATTAAGATTGTTATACACAAATGCTGATGGATTAGCTGGTAAGGCATTAGAATTAAAAGATAGGATTCACAACAGTAAGGCAGATATAGTAGCAATTACAGAGACTAAGTTGAGCGAGGACATAAACAATGTCACAGTTTTTCCTAATGGTTTCGGAATACTAAGGCTTGAAAGATCTGAGAGGACTGGTGGAGGGATAGCACTGCTCATAAGTGAAAGGATTCAAGTCGAAGAAATAAACTTGGCTATAGAAAGTGAGTTCAAGGAATTTCTTGTTGCTCGCATAAATACTGGGTCAGAGAGCATTATAATAACTGTTGTATACAACCCACCAAGGAACCAAAATAGGCTTGAAGTTTATGAGGAAAGTCATATAGGTACTATTGAAGTCATAAACTCAGTTGTTAACATGGCACGGGAAAAAAAAATGTAGGATTTTGATTATGGGAGACTTTAATCATAAAGTGATAGATTGGATAAATCTTGACCCACACAGTGGTGAGGACTCATTCGGGGCAAGATTCCTAGATTGCGTACAAGGGAATTTCCTACACCAACATGTAATGGAACCAACAAGGGCCAGGGGTGGGGATGAGCCATCACTACTTGATCTAGTGTTCACAGATAATGTGTTGGATATTGAAAAAATTGAGTATGAACCACCAATTGGAAAGAGTGACCACTGTGTGTTGTTGATGGAGTATATCATTGAAGATATTCTTCCTGAGAGTAGAGGCACTGAGGACATGAGGAGGAACTATCCGAGAGGAGATTACATCAAAATGAATGAGCTTTTTGCAGTTATTGACTGGAGAACCTTATTTTACAACAAATCTGTACAAGAAATGTATGACATCTTTTGTGAGAAATATGGGAAGATAGTAGATTGCTGCATACCTGTCACCAAAGTAGGTGTAATTCATCCAGAGAGAAATGGTTCGATAACGGGTGTAAAAGAGCTAAGGAGTGGAGAGACAAATGCTGGAAAAGGTATAGGAGGAGAATAAACATAAATGCCTGGCAAACCTACAAAAGAGCAAGAAATGACTACCTAAGTAAAAGGAGAGAGGCAGAGAGAGACTATGAGAGGGACATCACCAGGAAGGCTAAAGAAAATCCCAAGCTTTTCCACAGCTTTATCAGAGGAAAACTGAAGGTAAAAGAACAGGTTTTAAGGCTAAAGAGAGCGGATGGAAGCATCACTGAGACGGATGAAGAGATCTGCAAAGAATTGAACAAGGAGTTTCAGTCAGTATTTACAGTAGAAAATACCCCACCCTCTCAGATTGCAGTGATAGAAGCTCAAGGGCCGGTATTAAAGAACATCAACCTTACAGCCACAGAGGTATGCAAAGCGCTGATGGATTTAGATGTTCATAAAGCTACAGGTCCTGATGACATATCCCCTCATGTGCTTAAAAAAATGCGCAAATACAATATCAGTGACACTAAGTATCATATTTAAGGAGTCACTGGAGTCGGGGGAGATTCCAAGATGCTGGAAACAAGCAAATGTGATACCTATCTTCAAAGAGGGAAGGAGGGATACGGCTCTGAACTATAGACCAGTTTCCTTGACCAGCATAGTTTGCAAAGTTATGGAGAAACTACTAAGGAAACATATCTCTCTTCACTTGGAATCCTTCAACTTTTTGTCAGTGAGGCAACATGGCTTCAGAGAAGGTAGATCAACAGTAACAAACTTATTAGAATTTTATGATGAGGTAAGTCAAATCTTACAGGAAAGAGAGGGCTGGGCAGATTGCATACTCCTAGACTTCCAGAAAGCGTTTGACACTGTTCCACATGGGAGACTTATTAGGAAGCTGCAATCAATGGCTAGAATAGGTGGAAATGTTTTGGAATGGATAAAAACTTACTTAGAAGGAAGGGAACAGAGGGTTAGAGTAAGACACTCAGTGTCTGAATGGAGAAGAGTTAGTAGTGGAGTTCCACAGGGTTCAGTTTTAGGGCCACTTTTGTTCCTTGTATATGTAAATGACCTACCAGAGTCTGTAAATTCATTCATGAATATGTTTGCAGATGATGCAAAGATTGTGAAGAAAGTAAAAAACGAGAACAATGGTAGAGAACTTCAGGAGGATCTAAATAATCTGCATGAGTGGTCAGAAAAGTGGCTAATGAAATTCAATACTTCAAAATGTAAGGTAATGAGAATGGGTACAAGTGCAAGAAGGCCTTTGCTTGACTACTCGGTGGGTGGAGTACAACTTCAAGAGACAGAAAATGAGAGAGATCTAGGAGTAAACATACTGGCAGATTTGTCTCCAGAAATACATATAAATGGCATAGTAAGGGCAGCATATGCATTCTTATCAAATGTAAGGGTAGCCTTCAGGCACATGGACAAGGAAATGTTCAGAAATATTTATGTAACCTATGTGAGGCCAAAACTCGAATATGCAGCCCCCTTTTGGAATCCGCGCTTGAAAAAGCACATAGCTAAGCTTGAAAAAGTTCAAAGACATGCCACGAAACTGGTGCCAGAAATACGCAATCTCAGTTATGATGAGAGGCTGAGGGAATTAGACTTACCATCACTCGAAGCTAGAAGAGTGAGGGGGGATATGGTGACAGTCTTTAAATTCCTTCATGGTTATGATAGAGTGGATAGGGATCGATATTTTGATATGGCTGGCTCTAGAACTAGAGGTCATAGTTTGAAGCTTCATAAGAAAACTTGTTTGCAGGATGTAAGGAAATACTTTTTCAGTGTAAGAGTAGTTGATAATTGGAATTGGCTAAGCGAGGAGGTAGTTAATGCTATCTCAATCCATAGTTTTAAGGACAGGTATGATAAGTATCACTAAGTATAGAATGGAACCGATCAGGAGACGGGAAGATACGAGCTTCGGGCTCTTTCCCGTAAACACAATTAGGTAATCACAATTAGGTAATCACATACATACATACATACATACATACATACATACATACATACATACATACATATATATATATATATATATATATATATATATATATATATATATATATTTATATATATATATATATATACATACATACATACATACATACATACATACATACATACATACATATATAAATACATACATATATTCATATATACATATACATATATACATATATACTTATATATATATACATACATACATATATACATATATACATATATATATATATATATATATATATATATATATATATACATATATATATATATATATATATAT
>JAXCGZ010022302.1:10000-12835 GCA_037179515.1 Halocaridina rubra | reverse complement strand
GGATGTGTATCATATCGCTTTGAACGTTTTTTGTTTTAAATTTTTTTGCCCTCCCAGTTAGCCCAGACACCCAACCACTCTAGCCGTATCTTGGAAAGGGCGTGGCAGACGAGCTTGGATTTAGGAGTGCTTCCCCCAGATAATATCAGAAAATGGCCCATTAAGTAAAGTGACTATTTAAAATGTACTTGATAAAGGAGCAGCGAGGCTGAGTCCAGGAAATGATGTCCGTTTTCATTAGAGAATAGTGTTGCTTTATTATTATTATTATTATTATTATTATTATTATTATTATTATTATTATTATTATTATTATTATTATTATTATTATTATTATTATTATTATTATTATTATTATTATTATTATTATCACTATTATTATTGTCATCACTTTAAGGATCATCTACTACTACTACTACTGCTACTACTACTACAACTACTACTAATGATAATAATAACAATATTAATATTTGCAGAAGCAGTAGTAGTAGTAGTAGTAGTAGTAGTAGTAGCAGTAGTACTAGTATTAGTAGAAATAATGATAATAAGGAAATAATAATGTTATGATTTCTTTATTGGGACATTGAAATAGGCAAGAAAATTGCCCTCATCGCGCCCGGGGACTGAAATAGCATTGAGAAGAAAAAGTAGAAGCTTAAGGACAAGGTAGAAATAAGAGAATGGTAAACACTAGAAAATGGACAAGCCGAAAGAATAATCGAAGTAATGAAGACCTAGATATATGGCAGAATTAGGCCCTGAGATGACGATAGATCAGCTTTTTGAAGGAAGATAGGTCATAAGAATTAGGAAAGACAGAAGGAGGGGGAGACCTCCAAAGTCTGGAGGTGGAGAGGAAGAAGCAGTCGCTGCATCGAACAATCTGCGAGCTACAAATCTTAACAAAGTAGCACTGAGACTAGTCGATTGGCAAGTGTTACATGGCCTCAGCAGAGGGGGAGGAAGCAACTCGCTAACTCAACAGAGCAGCGGTGGAAATAGTAACGATATAAAAGAAAAGGTGATGATGCCTTACGGTGAAGAGGAAGAAAATCTAGATTAGAAGTAAGAGAAGGGTCTTTGACGAGTCTAATTGCCTTAGATTCGACCCTGTCAAGGAGAAAAGTAGAAGCAGAAATACCCTAGATGTGAAAGCAATCATATAGTAGGTTGGCCTATGGCACCAGCTGCCCGTTGTGATACTACTGCTGAATGGTCTTTTGGACTTAAATAGGACGGTCCAGGACAGTTCGATGTTAAGTCCTCCCTGTGTTACGGCTCTTTTTCTATGCCTACTTCAACACCGAATATTCTCGGGTATTCGTTACACATCTCTTTATATACCTTCACATCTGAAAAGTCACAACACTCCCATCTCAGTTTCTTTTTACTTTTTGTTTTCTTCGTACTCAGGCCTGATGAGAGCATATTATTATTTTTTTCTTTTGGTCAGTCCTGGTATCACAATCATGAAAATGTATTCTAAGCAGGGACGGATAAGACTTTTATAGATTTTAAGTAACAGAAAAAAGGAAAAGTAATGTCGAACAAGTGAATAGTAAAAGAAACTGATCTAAAGGGGGGTACAGACGATCATTATTACTGTCAGTAAAAATACTGACACTATTCGATTGGTGTGAACTACTACGTCCATATGATGGACACACCGCCAGTAATAATGACAGTATATGAAATACTGTCAGTAATATTGATCGTCTGTTTAGCCCTTAAAGGAAGGTGATAGGTTAGCAAGGTTAAGGGCGCAAGCACTGATACCATCAGGCGTGTCCACCCTCACGCCAATGGTGGACTCAACAAGATCCCCGGAGACTGTAAGCACCCCTCTATGATAGGTATCGGGGGCAATTAGTTGTAAAGCTAACGTAATTGCAGTGTTGAGAAAAAAGAAAAAGGAAAATAAAGATAAACCGTGATGGGGAATGTTATGATTTGTCAAATGTAATGGGATAGTGAGAGATGTGCATCGAATACGCCATAGTATTCGGTGTAGAGGAAGGAGTAAGAGAAGAACAGTGATTGAAGGGAAATTTAACATCAAACTGCCTTGGACAGTCATGATTAAGCGCGAAGATCATTAGATATAGTATTGCAAATGGCGAATGTTGCCATGGGCCATCTAAGTACAGATAAGTGCTTAATGCATATATATATATATATATATATATATATATATATATATATATATATATATATATATATATATATATATATATATATATATATGTATATATATATATATATATATATATATATATATATATATATATATATATATATATATATATATATATATATATATATATATATATATATATATATATATATATATATATATATATATATATATATATATATATATATATACATATATATATATATATATATATATATATATATATATATATATATATATATATATATATATATATATATATATATATATATATATATATATATATATACATATATATATATATATATATATATATATATATATATATATATATATATATATATATATATATATATATATACATATATATATATATATATATATATATATATATATATATATATATATATATATATATATATATATATATATATATATATATATATATATATATCTGAAACAAGTTGTCTTCATAGCTCAAAATTCCTCTCTGATGCTCATCTATAATATAAATGTTTCTGAGTTACCTTCTCTTTCAAGATATTTTTTCCTAAGCTTCTAGGAGCACCAAGGCCAAGCAAGAATAAAACAATATTTGACGAGGACAGTCGCCTGGAAAAGGATATTTGAACCTTTCTGGA
>JAXCGZ010022302.1:0-5000 GCA_037179515.1 Halocaridina rubra | reverse complement strand
ATTGATTATATTCTGGTAAGGGAAGAGGACAAGAAAATCATTATGGATTGTAAAGTTATGCCAAATAAATCTGTCGTAGGTCAACATAAACTGGTAGTGGCAGATTTTAGGTCGAAATTAGTGAAGTGTAGAAAACCCCCAGCCAGTAGTAGGAGAATCAAAACTTGGAAGCTGAATGGGGAGAGGGCAGGAGAGTTCAGAAATAAAGTGGAAAGAGCACAAGAAGAGAGATATGTGAATGGAATGCTAGAGTCACCTGAAGGGATATGGGTTGATATGAAGGAGATTGTGGTTCCAGCAGCAGCAGAGGTGTGTGGCAGGACAAGTGGCAGGCAGCAGCTAGAAAAAGAAACATGGTTGTGGAATCAAGATATTCAAACAGCTGTGAAGGAGAAGAGTATAGCCAGAAGAATCTGGGAAGAAAATAACAATCACCAAACAAGAGAAGAGTACAGACGAACAAAGAGAGTAGCAAAGAGAATGGTAGCCATTGCAAAGGGAGAAGCAAAGAGAGAGTAGTATGAGATGATGGGAACAAAAGAGGGAGAAAACATGATTTACAAAATTGCAGAATCGAGTAGAAGAAAAAACAGGCAGGACGTAGGAGAAGTATGAATCATAAAAGATGAAAATAGAAATATCCTAATAGAGGAAGGAGAAGTCAAGAGAAGGTGGAAAGAATATTTTTCACAACTTTTAAACACTGAAAACGAATGTGAAGAACTAGAAAATTTCCCTCCAGTAAAAGGATCGATAGCAAACTTCAGTGAGAGTGAAGAAGAAAATGCTATAAAGAAAGAAAAATCAATAAAGCTGCAAGAAAGTCAAAGGTAACAATAGAAATGATCAAAGCTTTGGGAAATCTAGGAAAAGAGTGGGTGCATACACTGTTGGATAAGATCTGTAATGTAGAGGAAATGCCAAGGGCTGGAATGATAGTTGGGTGATTAAATACATAAACAGAAAAGAGACGTCTTAGTTGTGGGAACTACAGGGGAATAAAGCTTTTGGAGCATGTATTTAAGATATTAGAAAGATTAGTAGAAGGAAGGTTGAGAGTCTTGATAGATATACATGAACAGCAGTTTGGATTTATGAAAGGAAAGAACACAGTGGATGCAATCTTTATAGTACGTCAAGTCCAAAAAATATATTTAGAAGGAAACAGAAAAGTTTACATGTGTATTGTGGATCTTGAAAAGGCGTATGATAGGGTACCGAGAAGAGTGGTGTATTGGTGTTTGAGAAGGAGAGGAGTACAAGAGAAATTAGTAAGAATAGTGAAGATGATGTATGAGGGGGCAGGAACCACCGTACAGACAAAGTATGGGGAGACTGAGGCATTTCCTTTGGCGGTCGGCCTCCATCAGGGATCAGCTCTGGGTACGTTCTTGTTCCTCGATGTTATCGACACTTTGACAAGAGAGTTAAGAAATAATGAAGAGCTGTAGGAACTGATGCTTGCCGATGATTTAGTCATTATAGAAGACATAGAAGATGAACTGGGAGAAAGGATTTTAGCATGGAAAAGGGCCCTCGAAGAGAAAGGATTGAAAGTAAACCCAGGAAAGACAGAGCTAATGGTTAGTAGTAGAGGAGGTCAGGAAGAGGTAAACCTACAAATGGAAGATGGTACAGTGCTAAGTCAGAGCAGTGAGTTTAACTACTTGGGATAAGTATTAACAGAGGAGGGAGGTACCGAGAAAGCAGTGAGACAGAGAGTGAGGGAAACATGGCGAAAATGGAAAGAGGTGACTGGAGTTATCTTAGACATGAAAATGCCGTTAAAACTCAGAATAAAGATATACAAGACAGTGGTCAGGCCTTTACTGCTATATGGGGCAGAAGCTTGGTCACTTAGGAGGAGAGAGGGGGGACGGTTGGAGAGAACAGAAATGAGGATGGCTAGATGGATTGCTGGAATATCATTACTGGGAAGGATGGAGAGTCTAGATATAAGAAGAATGTGTGGAATTTGCTATGTCATAGAGAAGGCTAGGGAAACCCGTCTAAGATACTATGGCCATGTAGTAAGAAGAGGGGAGTAGGAACCAATCAGGAGAGCTAAGAACATGCCAGTGATAGGGAGAAGGAGTGTGGGGTGCCAGCGGATCAGATGGATGGACGTGGTGGGTAGGGATATGGTTGAAGTTGGATTGGAGGAGGGAGATGCAAGGGATAGGAACAAGTGGAGGAAGTTGACTTGAGCAGCCGACCCTGCTATTCAGTGGGATTAATAAGGTCGAAGGAAGAGTATATATATATATATATATATATATATATATATATATATATATATATATATATATATATATATATATATATATATATATATATATATATATATATATATATATATATATATATATATATATATATATATATATATATATATATATATATATATATATATATATATATATATATATATATATATATATATATATATATATATATATATATATATATATATATATATATATATATATATATATATATATATATATATATATATATATATATATATATATATATATATATATATATATATATATATATATATATATATATATATATATATATATATATATATATATATATATATATATATATATATATATATATATATATATATATATATATATATATATATATATATATATATATATATATATATATATATATATATATATATATATATATATATATATATATATATATATATATATATATATATATATATATATATATATATATATATATATATATATATATATATATATATATATATATATATATATATATATATATATATATATATATATATATATATATATATATATATATATATATATATATATATATATATATATATATATATATATATATATATATATATATATATATATATATATATATATATATATATATATATATATATATATATATATATATATATATATATATATATATATATATATATATATATATATATATATATATATATATATATATATATATATATATATATATATATATATATATATATATATATATATATATATATATATATATATATATATATATATATATATATATATATATATATATATATATATATATATATATATATATGTATATATATATATATATATATATATATATATATATATATATATATATATATATATATATATATATATATATATATATATATATATATATATATATATATATATATATATATATATATATATATATATATATATATATATATATATATATATATATATATATATATATATATATATATATATATATATATATATATATATATATATATATATATATATATATATATATATATATATATATATATATATATATATATATATATATATATATATATATATATATATATATATATATATATATATATATATATATATATATATATATATATATATATATATATATATATATATATATATATATATATATATATATATATATATATATATATATATATATATATATATATATATATATATATATATATATATATATATATATATATATATATATATATATATATATATATATATATATATATATATATATATATATATATATATATATATATATATATATATATATATATATATATATATATATATATATATATATATATATATATATATATATATATATATATATATATATATATATATATATATATATATATATATATATATATATATATATATATATATATATATATATATATATATATATATATATATATATATATATATATATATATATATATATATATATATATATATATATATATATATATATATATATATATATATATATATATATATATATATATATATATATATATATATATATATATATATATATATATATATATATATATATATATATATATATATATATATATATATATATATATATATATATATATATATATATATATATATATATATATATATATATATATAATATATATATATATATATATATATATATATATATATATATATATATATATATATATATATATATATATATATATATATATATATATATATATAATATATATATATATATATATATATATATATATATATATATATATATATATATATATATATATATATATATATATATATATATATATATATATATATATATATATATATATATATATATATATATATATATATATATATATATATATATATATATATATATATATATATATATATATATATATATATATATATATATATATATATATATATATATATATATATACATATATAATATATATATATATATATATATATATATATATATATATATATATATATATATATATATATATATATATATATATATATATATATATATATATATATATATATATATATATATATATATATATATATATATATATTTTTTTTTTTTTTTTTTTTTAAGAGGGTGACACCGGGACAGGCAGAAACTGCCCTCATGAATAAAGGCCCGTGCACGAGAAAATACCAAGACGAAGGAAAAGAAAAAGGTCAAGGGCAAGGCAGAGTTGATGTAATGTCACACAAAGGAAAACGACAGACAAAAAAATCCCAGTCAAAGTACAGAGGACCCAGAGGTATGGAGGACTAGGCTCTAAGATGACGATAGATCTACTTTTTGAAGGATGAAAGGTCATAAGAATTAAGAGAGACAGAAGGAGGAAGAGAGTTCCAGAGTCTGGATACCACCCCAATGAAACATGGTAAGAATGTAACATTAGTACATGTGAACGCTCAGTCCCTGTTCGCTCATTTTGAGGAAATAATAATGCTAACAAAAGACTACAACATAGACATCCTCTGTGTAAGTGAAACTTGGCTTCCTCCTACAGCTGAAAATAAATATGTGAATATCCCAGAGTTTAAAATATTTCGCAATGACCATGGCCGAGGAGG
>JAXCGZ010022301.1:0-12864 GCA_037179515.1 Halocaridina rubra | reverse complement strand
ACCCACTCACCCATACACACACACACACACACACACACACACACACACACACACACACACACACACACACACACACACACAACACACAATCAACTTTTAAGTTGTGAATCTATAATATCTTTACAAATGATATATTGCACCCCAGATACGTTCATGATAAAGTATAATCAAGCAAAGAAAAAATAAAAATAAAATCACAATTTCAGACTAAAATGAGTTTTTAATTTCCTTCATTAATATCCTTCATAAATGGCTCCATCTGACGGCGAGTAAAAGATAAAAATAAAATAATTCTAAGTAAAATGAAGTTAAGAATTTTTTCTTTTTTTAATTTTAAGTTAATTACATAAGTTTGTTCCGGTTTTACGTCACGGACTCGCATTTTCTGCCAAGGGCTAGGACGGTTGCCATCTTACGAAGGACTTGTTTTGGCAGATGCAATCGTTACCCAGAGTGCATGACCTTGCTAACCTCAGACCGTGACGGGGCGCGAACCCTTGACCTGACAGCCTCAGAGTCGCGGACGCTACCGCTTGAGCCGCGGTGACTACGAAATAATTACATAAGTAAATAAACAAATATATTCATGCAAATAGATAGATATACACAAAACAAACAAACACAAAATTACAATAAATAAATAAATAAATAAATAAATAAATAAAAAAATAATAAATAATTTAGGAGAAAAAAAATAATAAGGAAATAATTCTCGTTTATGAAAGCTCATACTAAGATAATCGGTGACCTATGCCAGGTCAGGTCATTATAAGTAAAAATGCATTGCTTACAAGTCTGTGTTTTCTTTCAATGCGTTTATTATGCATTTTTATAATTGTTCTTCAAATGCGTTTACAAATTATCCGATTCTCACATGAGTACGTTTTCTGTTTTATTTTTTTTCTTTATCTATCTATCTATCTATCTATCTATCTATCTATCTATCTATCTATCTATCTATCTATCTATCTATCTATCTATCTATCTATCTATCTATCTATCTATGTACATGAGCCATTTTCCCCTTATGAGGGAAGTGGCTGAGTCAAGGCAAAATACTCTGACTCTTTGGGAAGAGAAAATACAGTGAAGGGGATTCCCAGTCCCCTCGCTCCGCCCCATTTAGTCGGCTCTTACCACACGCAGGGGAACACGGAGGATGTATTCTAGCCCTCCCCCTCTTCTTATTTTATCAATATATTTAGTCAGTCAAATTTATTTTCTTTGTTTCATTGCAATTTCATTGCAATCTGTTCATTCCTGTACAAAATACACTTTACCTGTACTGATGTACATTGCTTTTATTTTATAGTTACCAATTCGCTATGTTCCGGTTTTACGTCACGGACTCCCTTTTCTACCAAGGGCTAGGACGGTTGCCTTCTTGCGAAGGACTTGTTTTGGCAGAGGTAATCCTTACCCTGAGTGCATGCCCTTGCTAACATCAGACCGTGAAGGGGCGCGAACCCTCGACCTGACGCATCAAAGTCGCGGACGCTACCGCTTGAGCCACGGTGACTACACCAATTCGCTATGTATAAGAACTAAATATATGAGAAGAATTCAGTGCTGATGACCTCAGCTTTATATCTATTGACATAAAAACGGTTTTATAAAATAATTCCAAGAATAAAATCGAAAAGTTTTGCGTTAATAAATAAGTCGAAATCAATATCAAATTTTTTTAGGCTTTGAAGAAGCAACATCACAAGATTTTCAGAACACAAAAAAAGCAGGTTAGTAACCTAGTTTTCTGTGGCTCTCTGAGTCCTCATTATGGGGATGGACAGAGACAGATTGGAGCTGGGGAATTAATATTATATGCCATTTCTAACGACCCCGACCAGATGAAGAAAGTTAGTGAAAAACAAAAATTAAATAAAAACAAAATTTTGCTCTTGACACTAAAAAACCATTTATCTTGTAGCTTTGCACCAGAGCCACCACAGAATTTTAAGAGGTGATACATAGTCGCCGTGGCTCAAGCAGTAGCGTCCGCGACTCTGAGGCGTCAGGTCGAGGGTTCGCGCCCCGTCACGGTCTGAGGTTAGCAAGGGCATGCACTCAGGGTAACGATTACATCTGCCAAAACAAGTCCTTCACAAGAAGGCAACCGTCCTAGCCCTTGGTAGAAAAGGGAGTCCGTGACGTAAAACCGGAACATCAAGAACCGACAAGAGATGAAATGATTTTGTTACTGGATGTATTATGGAGACTCCAAGGGTTAAATGTATTATGGGTGTCCATTATGAGCTCTGATTTTGCCATCTGAACGGTCGCTAGCTCCCTCGTCATTGCCCATAGAGCAAAGTAATCCCCTTATTGTTTTCTTTTTTTGATGTCGGCTACCCCCCAATTAAAGGGGGAAACAGCCAAGGTAGATAGATAGAATTATTATTATTATCATTATTATTATTATTTTTATTATTATTATTATTATTATTATTATTATTATTATTATTATTATTATTATTATTATTATTATTATTATTCATCATCATCATCATCATCATCATCATCATCATCATCATCATCATCATCATCATCATCATCATCATCATCATCATCATCATCATCATCATCATCATCATCATCATCATCATCATCATCATTATTATTATTATTATTATTATTATTATTATTATTATTATTATTATTATTATTATTATTATCATCATCATCATCATCATCATCATCATCATCATCATCATCATCATAATCATTTTCATCATCATCATTGACGTTTTACTTCACTGATTCAAGCCAAACGATCAAATTTAATAACTGAAATATGAATCAATCTATTCACAGTTTCCTCCACCTATCCTGATAACATAACTTGAATAAAAATACTGATAGAATCAGAAAAAAATAATCTCTCTTATTTTTCGTTATCTGTGTAAGTTATTACTCGAATTGAGCAAATAACAAAATATAGCGTCATACTGCATTATGATTCGTTGCTTTCGGTCAAAGAAAAAACTTACGAATTTACCTTCATGCAGCCCTGAAAGGGACACAACCTCGTTTTGAAAGAGCTCCATTTCTCAAAGAGATGTACTGCCTATCGGCAAAACATTTCCACCTCTTATAATGGATATAATCATAACAAACCTCAAGCCACCGGATGAGACCTAATTTCTCTCTCACCCACTCTTGAATGCAACGAAGATTTGGATTTTTATCTCTCATATTGTAAATGTCTGTTAATTGAGCCCCTTGTGTGAAGAGGTGGCCCTGGGAGGGGGTAGGGGTTAGGAACAGGGGCGCCTTCAGAAGCACTTTTCTTCAAGAGATGGCTCAAACATCCATCAAGTTACTCAAGAATCTGAACTATATGAACTCGACCTCCTCCCCCCTACCTCAAGGACCAATGTAAACAGTTTGATTTCAATGGTCAGGAACCTCCAGTGCCCAAGTTGCTGTTATGGTTCAAAGGTACACCCAGATAAACATGAATTTGGGCTGTACGAGCAACAACGCAATAGAATTATATTGACCCCTCGAGAGGTGATTCAGAATTGACATTCAACACTGCTCTTTATTATGACAGCCATTTTCAGATAACGGGGCGTGGAAAATGAAATATCCTTTTGCCTTGAGTATTGTTCACCAAACAAGAATATCTGACAAATGAAACATTTTAAAAAGTCAAAGGTAGACATGACCAAATAAATCTTCACTTTAGACACGATCATTTCACACAATTTCGAGTCATTAAGGTTCACTGTTCAGAAAAAAAGCATCAAAAGGATTTATAAAGAGGAGCAATTTGGTCAGAGGCTTTTGACTGGTGAGCTATTTGGTCAGAGGTTTTCAGAGGCTTTTGACTGGCGAGCTATTTGGTCAGAGGTTTTCAGAGGCTTTTGACTGGCGAGCTATTTGGTCAGAGGTTTTCAGAGGCTTTTCACTGGCGAGCTATTTGGTCAGAGGTTTTCAGGGGCTTTTGACTGGCGAGCTATTTGCTCAGAGGTTTTCAGAGGCTTTTGATTAGCGAGCTATTTGGTCAGAGGTTTTCATACGCTTCTGACTGGCGAGCTATTTGGTCAGAGGTTTTCAGAGGCTTTTCACTGGCGAGTTATTTTGGTCAGAGGTTTTCTGAGGCTTGCGACTGGCAAGCTATTTGGCCAGAGGCTTTTAGAGGCTTCTGACTGGCGAGCTATTTGCTCAGAGGTTTTCACAGGCTTTTGACTGGCGAGCTATTTGCTCAGAGGTTTTCAGAGGCTTTTGACTGGCGAGCTATTGGTCAGAGGTTTTCAGAGGCTTTTCACTGGCGAGTTATTTTGGTCAGAGGTTTTCTGAGGCTTGAGATTGGTGAGCTATTTGGTCAGAGGTTTTCATACGCTTCTGACTGGCGAGCTATTTGGTCAGAGGTTTTCAGAGGCTTTTCACTGGCGAGTTATTTTGGTCAGAGGTTTTCTGAGGCTTGCGACTGGCAAGCTATTTGGCCAGAGGCTTTTAGAGGCTTCTGACTGGCGAGCTATTTGCTCAGAGGTTTTCACAGGCTTTTGACTGGCGAGCTATTTGCTCAGAGGTTTTCAGAGGCTTTTGACTGGCGAGCTATTGGTCAGAGGTTTTCAGAGGCTTTTCACTGGCGAGTTATTTTGGTCAGAGGTTTTCTGAGGCTTGAGATTGGTGAGCTATTTGGTCAGAGGTTTTAAAAGGCTTCTGACTGGCGAGCTATTTGGTCAGAGGTTTTCAGAGGCTTTTGACTGGCGAGCTATTTGGTCAGAGGTTTTCAGAGGCTTTTGACTGGCGAGCTATTTGGTCAGAGGTTTTCAGAGGATTTTCATTGGCGAGTTATTTTGGTCAGAGGTTTTCTGAGGCTTTTGACTGGCGAGCTATTTGGTCAGAGGTTTTCAGAGGCTTTTGACTGGCGAGCTATTTGGTCAGAGGTTTTCAGAGGCTTTTGACTGGCGAGCTATTTGGTCAGAGGTTTTCAGACGCTTTTGACTGGCGAGCTATTTTGTCAGAGGTTTTTAAATGGGGCTTTATGACGCACCGAATATATGTGGAAATTTTATATGGTGTATGGACTAAACTTGAGACTTGGTGTTATGTTCTAAATGATAAAAGGCCATTTATAAAAACCCATAAATTTCCACACATTATCAAAGCCTTAACAAATGGGGAAGAAAAATCCAATACAAACCTTATTCACACATGAAATTCAATTCACTGAAAGAAGATATTTGCCCTTCAAGTTCGCATAGGATAACATAGTTGGAATCACAGAACGAGAATAATAAATTAAGAATCCAATCAACCGATGAAGGGAAATATATTAAGATCCCAAAATCTTAAGTAATTTAGCTTATATGTAAAGCGAAGGAAATTAGGGACCGCGGTAGCGCTGTGGTTAGAATGATCGACATGGGAAGTGACAACACGTGTTCGAGCTAACCGCGGAGCGTCAGCAAGGGCGTTCAGTTTCAATTCCCCAGCTCCACCCTGTGTCCATCTCCATTCGAATGGGGTTATATGGTGACATATAAATAGCAAATAATAACAGCAATAAAAACAACAATAACAACAACATAGAGCACAAGAACTTATAGAGCAAAGCAGATATACTCAGAGCAACACCAACGAGAAGTTATGTAAGATGTCTTATGCACTTGCAACCTGCGAATGGTACGATAAGACGTATGTCACACTAGAGAAAGATCTTACGCACTTGCAACCAGAGAAGGTACGATAACAGTATGTCACACTAGAGAAAGATCTTACGCACTTGCAACCAGCGAGGGTACGATAAGAGTATGTCATACCAGAGAAAGATAAGATGAAGAAGAGTCTCAGAAAATAACAAGAGGGACGTTGACAGATATCATAAAGCGAGATATGTTACAAGAAATGAGCTTATTATTTTTACAAGCCAGAACCGCAGAGATAACTTCACTGGAGTAATCTTAAATCCGGTTCATTATCCGATGACAAGTATATATGATACAAGATAGCGAAGTCATGGAATAACTTTTGGGAAATCGTAAGGTGAACCTCACCCCAAATTCAAGTACATAGAAGTATATTAATTCAATGTAGTCACCGTGGCTCAAGCAGTAGCGTAAGCGACCCGTCACTGTCTGAGGTTAGCAAGGGCATTCACTCAGGGTAACGATTACATCTGCCAAAACAAGTCCTTCGCAAGAAGGCAACCGTCCTAGCCCTTAGTAGAAAAGGGAGTCCGTGACGTAAAACCGGAATCCAGAAGTATAATAATTCATATGTATTTAATGAGTAATATAAATAATTAAAAATACGGTAGAGAAAGCATAGGGTTAAATAGTCTTAATGCAAAAAAATGATGAATCAAAAATGATAATTAGATAGAAAGTAACAAGAACTTTCACAAATAGCAACGGGTATTTAGAGTTAAAACAGTATAAGAAAAAGAGAGAAGGTCGGTTTTACGTCACGGACTCTCTTTTCTACCAAGGGCTAGGACAGTTCCCTTCTTGCGAAGGACTTATTTTAGCAGATGTAATCGTTACCCTGAGTACATGCCTCAGACCTTGGCGGGGCGCGAACCCTCGACCTGCTGCCTCAGAGTCGCGGACCCTGCCATTTTGCCAAGGAGACTACAGTATTATAGAATAAATGAAATTCGATAATTTTCAAAAAAAAATGTATAATGAATAAGGCATTTAATGTCAGAATTAAAGTTGCGATAATTCTAAAACCAAAAAATATATTGAGATATGTGCCTATGTGATTACCTAATTGTGATTACCTAATTGTGTTTACGGGAAAGAGCCCAAAGCTCGTATCTTCCCGTCTCCTGATCAGTTCCATTTTATACTTAGTCATACTTATCATACCTGTCCTTAAAACTATGGATTGAGATAGCATTAACTACCTCCTCGCTTAGCGAATTCCAATTATCAACTACTCTTACACTGAAAAAGTATTTCCTTACATCCTGCAAAGAAGTTTTCTTACGAAGCTTCAAACTATGACCTCTAGTTCTAGAGCCACCCATATCAAAAAATCGATCCCTATCCACTCTATCATAACCATGAAGGAATTTAAAGACTGTCACCATGTGCGCGCGTGTGTGTGTGTGTGGTGTGTGTGTGTGTGTGTGTGTGTGTGTGTGTGTGTGTGTGTGTGTGTATTTGTTATCAGCTTTATGCCTTTAAATCGATATTGACCTTTGACCTTTGTCATTAACATTAAAATAAAACAACAAAAGACAGCATTTACATGTTCAAGAGACAGTATCCCCCCCACGATGGGACACACATAAATGACCTCAAAGTGAAAGTTCAAAATCAGTAAAATGAAACACTTTAAGTGATCAAGTAACCATAATATGCCCGTCCTCCATATTGGGTCCACGGCTAATCTTATATTAAAACACATGCCAACTGGAATATTTGGGTACAAATAATCATACAACCAAATCATATCGAATGACCACAAACAACTGCCAGACAACTGCCAGTGAGACAGGTCAGGGATTGGGGCATTAAAAAAGGATAAAGCCTGTGCAACTGTATGGTCGATAATACCCACATATAACGCTAAAAGTGAGACTTAAAAGCTTAACCATCATATTTCCTTATCTAATTAATTCTAGGGAATAGCATAAGGGTTAAATTACCTCCTCCCCTCATGGAAAGAAACCTCTATAACCTAATTCAATGTTATAAATCAAGCCTCCTGGCTAGTACAGTGGTAACGTGCTGACTTCGCATTCGCGAGGTAGACGGATCGCGCCTCGTCCAGGCAAGAGAGTTTAAGCTGTTTACTGAGGAGGTTACTGCTGTGGCTGGGCACCACAGTGGGGGGTTGGGGCCTGTGACGGCTGGCGACCGCGCTATGGGTCCTTCATGACCCAGTCCACCCATCCGTGGGTGGAGAGTTTAAATCAAGAATGAAATTTTATCTTTGAGGTTCCCCTTTATAAGTTCATTCTAGGGAATATTTTAAGGAATAATTTTTAAAAACTTCCTCCTGGAAACAGACCTTCATTCCAAACAGTCTGTTTTAAAGCGCAACCTTCAAAATCCAACACCCTTAAATACCAATAAATTAGGTGTATTTAACAGACATCTATGTTCAAATCCAAAACAACTAGATACCATTGTTTTACGCGTCACTTAACAGACATTAGTGTTGCGATGTTCTTAAAGATTTGTACTTTCAAGGCAAATGACTCTAAGTTATCGTAAATCAAAACTTACATCCCTTGACTTAAAATAAACTTCATGTAAGCAAACGATCCAAGTGTGAGGTCAAGTTCTTTATGATAAGTTAGGGTACGTTTTGCTCAGTGTGATTATCGCTCAACGATGATCGTTCATGGCTCAACGATGATCGTCAAACGATTGTCTAGAGCACTTTCTGCTGTAAATATAACTTTAGGACAAATATCACAGCTCTAGCGTTTAATAATAAAGGTCTTAAAATGGAACTTAAGCCTTGTGTATACCTGCTTGAAGGAGTATAATTGCCCGAGAGTCACAGCTCAAGCGTTTAATAATAAAAGTCTTAAAAGGAACTTAAGCCTTGTGTATATCTACTTGAAGTAGTATAACTGCCTGTGATTCACCCCGTATGAAACTCTCATACCTGGCTAACACGTGTTCCGCTAATTAATCAGTTGGACATCATTCATTTATCATCCAATAATCATTAATTACTTGACAGTCTTTAGAGGACTCCACAAATAGTTCTGAGAATTTCCTTATCAGCGGAGCTATCAAAAGGACTCCGCATGTTTGATATTCAGACCAATCAAAATTCATCGTCGAAAAATTAGCGTCTTCTGATTGGTTAACAACACCTTAGTCAGCATAAGTAATTAGCGTTTTCGAGCAATACTTCCACGTTCTAATATCGTAAAAGTTGATTAAATGGGGTGGAGTGAGGGACTGGAGATCTCCCCTCCATCTTATTTTCTTCCTTTGGTAAATCGAGGTTTTGCTTTGACTTTGCCAACCCCCTTGGTAAGGGGAATATGGGATTATATAGTAGTAGTAGTAGTAGTAGTAGTAGTAGTAGTAGTAGTAGTAGTAGTAGTAGTAGTAGTAGTAGTAGTCATGAAATGAGGAGTTTTAGTAGTAGTAGTAGTAGTAGTAGTAGTAGTAGTCATGAAATGAGGATATTTTTTTTGTATAAATTTGTGCAAAAACCAACATTTGTGAAAAAAAATATTGGAAAGAACAATGCTCAGTGTGAAAAAGTAATAAATAAGTGATGCTTAGGTTAGGTTAGGTTAGGTTAGGTTAGGTTAGTTCATCCCAGTTAGGTAATAAGTTGTGGTTTTAAATATTTCGTCAATTATCAACTCGTAGGGTGTAAGGAAGTACATCTGCAGTGCTCTATTATTATTATTATTATTATTATTATTATTATTATTATTATTATTATTATTATTATTATTATTATTATTATTATTATTATTATTATTATTATTATTATTATTATTATTATTATTATTATTATTATTATTATTATTATTAAAGCAAGGCACAAGTAAAATAATTTCCCAATTTTTATTTTATTCCATATTGCAAATCCTTTCTCCAATTCCTTATAAAGCAAATGAACAATAATGCATTTATATATATGTTGGCAATTTTGCATATAATAATTGCTTCCATTATCTGGACGATCTCTATAAAAGTTGTGTTAATTGCTTACATTGCGTTATTTATTTACTTATGTTTGAAGTAGTTTCATATTTGCAAGGAAATTACATGCTGCCCGAGACGCATATTACAAGGGTTAAAAGGACTCATTATTATTATTTATTATTATTATTATTATTATTATTATTATTATTATTATTATTATTATGTATTATTATTATTATTATTATTATTATTATTATTATTATTATTATTATTATTATTATTATTATTATTATTACTACTATTATTATAGCGAAATAAACTATTCATCTTCTTATTCTCCTTATCATAATCAATATCATCATCATCATCACATCCATGACTATTATAATTATTATCATCATCAGGTAATAATAGTTCATATCAAACTTTTTATTTTATTTTTTTTCCTCGCATAATTTCCAATTAAAAACACTTCTGAATAAAATGGATAGGCCTATATTATCCTATCTCTAAAATACGGCCAAAAAGACGAATATTCCTCAGGGGCCGTAACTCGAGGCCTCTCGTATAATGGTGTTAGACAAATTGTTAGTCGTTAGAGCTAATGTTCGGAGGTTAGTCAGCCGAGAACTGTAACCAGGATTACGTTACAATCGTTTAGCAGCTGTTTAGGCATCTTAAAACACACACACACACACACACACACACACACACACACACACACACACACAACACACACACACACACACACACACACACACACACACACACACATAAACTCCTTTTTTAATCGTTATATCTTTTACTTTATCATGATTTTGACTTCTATGCTTCTCCTCCATCCAGACTCTCTCACCTCCACCGCCTCTTTCTCTCCTCCATCCATACTCCTCCTCCTCTTGCTTTCCTCTCCCATCCAGAGTCCTCCTCCTCTTCTTTTCTCCTCCATCCAAACTCTTCCTCGTCTTCCTTTCCTCTTCATTCAAAGTCCTCTTCTTCTATTCTCCGCCATCCAAACTCCTCCTCCTCTTCCTTCTCCCCATCCACAGTCCTCCTCCTTTTCTTTTCTCCTCCATCCAAAGTCCTCCTCCTTCTCTTGTCTCCTCCATGGAGAGCCCTCCACCTCATTTCTTTTCTCCTCCATCTAAACTCCTCCTCTTCATTTCCTCTTCATCCAATGTTCTCCTCCTCCTCATTTCATCTCCATCCAGAGTCCTCCACCTTTCCTCATCCATGCCGTCTGCAACGTCATCCTTTTTTCTTCCATTCAGAGCATCCTCTTTCTCCTCCATCCAGTCCTCTACCTCCTCTGTTCTCCTCCAACTTCACTCTTCCACCTCCTCCTCCTTTTTATCTTCCCCCTCTATATTCTTCCACCTCCTCCTCCATGCCACCCCCACCACTCCACCCCTCCAATACTTAAACAGTACCTTTATGGGCCAGAGAGAAAGTACTCCCTTGTGTACTTGGGCATGTAATATATCCGACCTTACTTTATGCATAATACTCCAGCGTCGTGCAGGACTTTAACGACGCCTGATATTGTCTATGGAGGAAAAGGGAGGAAAGGGAGGAGGAATAGGGGGGGAGGGGAGGGTACTGTTTTACCACGTGATTTATCGATACCTATAAAGAGCCTCTACGACTCATCTGCTGCTGGTATCTCTGGAAGAGATTCAATTTGGAGATGATCTCCAAACGATTATGGGTCCTATATGACCCGTTCCGCCCATCCGTGGGTGGAGAATAACAAATCTCCCAACACGCGATACGCTCTGAAGGCAAATTTAACTTATGTTATAAATTAGAGATTCAGGAATATGTTAAACTGGTTAAATTCAGAGAGGGATATAAGATTTTATCTTATTGGATTTGTGAATACATTATACCAATTACAATAACAGGAAAATAGGACTCTTATGTTGTTAAATAAATGCAAGCGTTAGAGAGCAACTGGCTGAAACTGACTAGAAGTTGGTGTTATAGTAGCGAGTAATAATGATAATAATAATAATAATAACAATAATAATAATAATAATAATAATAATAATAATAATAATAATAATAATAATAATAATAATAATAATAATAATAATAATAAATATATCATTATTATTATTATTATATTATTATTATTATTATTATTATTATTATTATTATTATTATTATTATTATTATTATTATTATTATTATTATTATTATTATTATTATTATTATTATTATTACAGAAGTAGTGGTAATCGAACTACTTTCAATAATAATGAAACCAATAATGCTACAGAAAAAAGTTATCATCAAAACACTCAATATAAATATAAAGTTACCCCAATATATTTTACCTTTAATAGGAAGTAAAATCTTTGATAGAAAACCTGATTTAAACAGGTGTGTGTGTGTGTGTGTGTGTGTGTGTGTGTGTGTGTGTGTGTGTGTGTGTGTGTGTGTGTGTGTGTGAGAGAGAGAGAGAGAGAGAGAGTGAGAGAGAGAGAGAGAGAGAGAGAGAGAGAGAGAGAGAGAGAGAGAGAGAGAGAGAGAGAGAGAGAGAGAGAGAGAGAGAGAGAGAGAGAGAGAGAGAGAGAGAGAGAGAATGGTCAAAACTCCGTGTTTGAGTCAGAGAAAGAATAAAGTTTAAGAAGATGGAATCTTTGCTTGAGGCAAACACAGCGAAAGAACTTGAGAGACAGCTTGCTAACATGTGTAAAGTTTTGCAAACCATTACGGCCATTACTCAGTATACGGAGAGCACTTGAAACAAGGAATACAGAGCCTAGACCTTTAGGGCAGCTACAACGAAGCTAACTTTTTGGCAAAAGCATTAACAGTATGTCACGATTATCCCTCGGGAAATGTACATAGATGGATATCATCAGGTATTGGATGAAAAAAAAAGGAATTAATTGAAAGGAATTAAATTTAAAATGTCTAAAAGTCAAGAAAATGTGCTTTTTTGGGGGGGGGAGGTTAAAATAGAAGCTTCAGTTCCAAAATTTAAAATTCTATTTTCTAATTCTCAAACCAAACTGTTTCAGCTGAGAGAAAAATAATAATCCTGAATGTAAGAGTACTTTTGACTATTTTTCACTGACACGCAGACACACACACACACACACACGCACTCGCACGTACACACACATTCACAAGCACACACTCACATACAGTGATGTAAGAAAATACTCTTTTTAATATAAGAATAGTTCATAATTGGAATTCGCTAAGTGAGAATATAGTAAATGCTAAATATTTCATACATTTATGGATAGAGATGATAAAGATCAAGAGA
>JAXCGZ010022300.1:0-12889 GCA_037179515.1 Halocaridina rubra | reverse complement strand
AGCCACGAGTGAGGTTGGGGAATCTGTAATATGAACATAGTGGCATTCAGTTAGAATGCGTTCATTCCTAAGTATAGCAGATATAAGCTATAAGGTTGGGTTCCTTTTAACCTTCTGTGGTGTAGTGGTAGCGCCTTGACTTAGTAATCATAAGTCCTAGGTTCGAGTCCCGGTCGGGGTAAAAAATGATTCATGTTTTCACATATGTAATGTGCTTATTTGATAATTTCATGGCCCGAATGAGATTGGGAATTGAATTAAATGCTAAAATGAAGCCACGAGTGAGGTTGGGGAATCTGTAATATGAACATAGTGGCATTCAGTTAGAATGCGTTCATTCCTAAGTATAGCAGATATAAGCTATAAGGTTGGGTTCCTTTTAACCTTCTGTGGTGTAGTGGTAGCGCCTTGACTTAGTAATCATAAGTCCTAGGTTCGAGTCCCGGTCGGGGTAAAAAATGATTCATGTTTTCACATATGTAATGTGCTTATTTGATAATTTCATGGCCCGAATGAGATTGGGAATTGAATTAAATGCTAAAATGAAGCCACGAGTGAGGTTGGGGAATCTGTAATATGAACATAGTGGCATTCAGTTAGAATGCGTTCATTCCTAAGTATAGCAGATATAAGCTATAAGGTTGGGTTCCTTTTAACCTTCTGTGGTGTAGTGGTAGCGCCTTGACTTAGTAATCATAAGTCCTAGGTTCGAGTCCCGGTCGGGGTACAAAAATGATTCATGTTTTCACATATGTAATGTGCTTATTTGATAATTTCATGGCCCGAATGAGATTGGGAATTGAATTAAATGCTAAAATGAAGCCACGAGTGAGGTTGGGGAATCTGTAATATGAACATAGTGGCATTCAGTTAGAATGCGTTCATTCCTAAGTATAGCAGATATAAGCTATAAGGTTGGGTTCCTTTTAACCTTCTGTGGTGTAGTGGTAGCGCCTTGACTTAGTAATCATAAGTCCTAGGTTCGAGTCCCGGTCGGGGTAAAAAATGATTCATGTTTTCACATATGTAATGTGCTTATTTGATAATTTCATGGCCCGAATGAGATTGGGAATTGAATTAAATGCTAAAATGAAGCCACGAGTGAGGTTGGGGAATCTGTAATATGAACATAGTGGCATTCAGTTAGAATGCGTTCATTCCTAAGTATAGCAGATATAAGCTATAAGGTTGGGTTCCTTTTAACCTTCTGTGGTGTAGTGGTAGCGCCTTGACTTAGTAATCATAAGTCCTAGGTTCGAGTCCCGGTCGGGGTAAAAAATGATTCATGTTTTCACATATGTAATGTGCTTATTTGATAATTTCACGGCCCGAATGAGATTGGGAATTGAATTAAATGCTAAAATGAAGCCACGAGTGAGGTTGGGGAATCTGTAATATGAACATAGTGGCATTCAGTTAGAATGCGTTCATTCCTAAGTATAGCAGATATAAGCTATAAGGTTGGGTTCCTTTTAACCTTCTGTGGTGTAGTGGTAGCGCCTTGACTTAGTAATCATAAGTCCTAGGTTCGAGTCCCGGTCGGGGTAAAAAATGATTCATGTTTTCACATATGTAATGTGCTTATTTGATAATTTCATGGCCCGAATGAGATTGGGAATTGAATTAAATGCTAAAATGAAGCCACGAGTGAGGTTGGGGAATCTGTAATATGAACATAGTGGCATTCAGTTAGAATGCGTTCATTCCTAAGTATAGCAGATATAAGCTATAAGGTTGGGTTCCTTTTAACCTTCTGTGGTGTAGTGGTAGCGCCTTGACTTAGTAATCATAAGTCCTAGGTTCGAGTCCCGGTCGGGGTAAAAAATGATTCATGTTTTCACATATGTAATGTGCTTATTTGATAATTTCATGGCCCGAATGAGATTGGGAATTGAATTAAATGCTAAAATGAAGCCACGAGTGAGGTTGGGGAATCTGTAATATGAACATAGTGGCATTCAGTTAGAATGCGTTCATTCCTAAGTATAGCAGATATAAGCTATAAGGTTGGGTTCCTTTTAACCTTCTGTGGTGTAGTGGTAGCGCCTTGACTTAGTAATCATAAGTCCTAGGTTCGAGTCCCGGTCGGGGTAAAAAATGATTCATGTTTTCACATATGTAATGTGCTTATTTGATAATTTCATGGCCCGAATGAGATTGGGAATTGAATTAAATGCTAAAATGAAGCCACGAGTGAGGTTGGGGAATCTGTAATATGAACATAGTGGCATTCAGTTAGAATGCGTTCATTCCTAAGTATAGCAGATATAAGCTATAAGGTTGGGTTCCTTTTAACCTTCTGTGGTGTAGTGGTAGCGCCTTGACTTAGTAATCATAAGTCCTAGGTTCGAGTCCCGGTCGGGGTAAAAAATGATTCATGTTTTCACATATGTAATGTGCTTATTTGATAATTTCATGACCCGAATGAGATTGGGAATTGAATTAAATGCTAAAATGAAGCCACGAGTGAGGTTGGGGAATCTGTAATATGAACATAGTGGCATTCAGTTAGAATGCGTTCATTCCTAAGTATAGCAGATATAAGCTATAAGGTTGGGTTCCTTTTAACCTTCTGTGGTGTAGTGGTAGCGCCTTGACTTAGTAATCATAAGTCCTAGGTTCGAGTCCCGGTCGGGGTAAAAAATGATTCATGTTTTCACATATGTAATGTGCTTATTTGATAATTTCATGGCCCGAATGAGATTGGGAATTGAATTAAATGCTAAAATGAAGCCACGAGTGAGGTTGGGGAATCTGTAATATGAACATAGTGGCATTCAGTTAGAATGCGTTCATTCCTAAGTATAGCAGATATAAGCTATAAGGTTGGGTTCCTTTTAACCTTCTGTGGTGTAGTGGTAGCGCCTTGACTTAGTAATCATAAGTCCTAGGTTCGAGTCCCGGTCGGGGTAAAAAATGATTCATGTTTTCACATATGTAATGTGCTTATTTGATAATTTCATGGCCCGAATGAGATTGGGAATTGAATTAAATGCTAAAATGAAGCCACGAGTGAGGTTGGGGAATCTGTAATATGAACATAGTGGCATTCAGTTAGAATGCGTTCATTCCTAAGTATAGCAGATATAAGCTATAAGGTTGGGTTCCTTTTAACCTTCTGTGGTGTAGTGGTAGCGCCTTGACTTAGTAATCATAAGTCCTAGGTTCGAGTCCCGGTCGGGGTAAAAAATGATTCATGTTTTCACATATGTAATGTGCTTATTTGATAATTTCATGGCCCGAATGAGATTGGGAATTGAATTAAATGCTAAAATGAAGCCACGAGTGAGGTTGGGGAATCTGTAATATGAACATAGTGGCATTCAGTTAGAATGCGTTCATTCCTAAGTATAGCAGATATAAGCTATAAGGTTGGGTTCCTTTTAACCTTCTGTGGTGTAGTGGTAGCGCCTTGACTTAGTAATCATAAGTCCTAGGTTCGAGTCCCGGTCGGGGTAAAAAATGATTCATGTTTTCACATATGTAATGTGCTTATTTGATAATTTCATGGCCCGAATGAGATTGGGAATTGAATTAAATGCTAAAATGAAGCCACGAGTGAGGTTGGGGAATCTGTAATATGAACATAGTGGCATTCAGTTAGAATGCGTTCATTCCTAAGTATAGCAGATATAAGCTATAAGGTTGGGTTCCTTTTAACCTTCTGTGGTGTAGTGGTAGCGCCTTGACTTAGTAATCATAAGTCCTAGGTTCGAGTCCCGGTCGGGGTAAAAAATGATTCATGTTTTCACATATGTAATGTGCTTATTTGATAATTTCATGGCCCGAATGAGATTGGGAATTGAATTAAATGCTAAAATGAAGCCACGAGTGAGGTTGGGGAATCTGTAATATGAACATAGTGGCATTCAGTTAGAATGCGTTCATTCCTAAGTATAGCAGATATAAGCTATAAGGTTGGGTTCCTTTTAACCTTCTGTGGTGTAGTGGTAGCGCCTTGACTTAGTAATCATAAGTCCTAGGTTCGAGTCCCGGTCGGGGTAAAAAAATGATTCATGTTTTCACATATGTAATGTGCTTATTTGATAATTTCATGGCCCGAATGAGATTGGGAATTGAATTAAATGCTAAAATGAAGCCACGAGTGAGGTTGGGGAATCTGTAATATGAACATAGTGGCATTCAGTTAGAATGCGTTCATTCCTAAGTATAGCAGATATAAGCTATAAGGTTGGGTTCCTTTTAACCTTCTGTGGTGTAGTGGTAGCGCCTTGACTTAGTAATCATAAGTCCTAGGTTCGAGTCCCGGTCGGGGTAAAAAATGATTCATGTTTTCACATATGTAATGTGCTTATTTGATAATTTCATGGCCCGAATGAGATTGGGAATTGAATTAAATGCTAAAATGAAGCCACGAGTGAGGTTGGGGAATCTGTAATATGAACATAGTGGCATTCAGTTAGAATGCGTTCATTCCTAAGTATAGCAGATATAAGCTATAAGGTTGGGTTCCTTTTAACCTTCTGTGGTGTAGTGGTAGCGCCTTGACTTAGTAATCATAAGTCCTAGGTTCGAGTCCCGGTCGGGGTAAAAAATGATTCATGTTTTCACATATGTAATGTGCTTATTTGATAATTTCACGGCCCGAATGAGATTGGGAATTGAATTAAATGCTAAAATGAAGCCACGAGTGAGGTTGGGGAATCTGTAATATGAACATAGTGGCATTCAGTTAGAATGCGTTCATTCCTAAGTATAGCAGATATAAGCTATAAGGTTGGGTTCCTTTTAACCTTCTGTGGTGTAGTGGTAGCGCCTTGACTTAGTAATCATAAGTCCTAGGTTCGAGTCCCGGTCGGGGTAAAAAATGATTCATGTTTTCACATATGTAATGTGCTTATTTGATAATTTCATGGCCCGAATGAGATTGGGAATTGAATTAAATGCTAAAATGAAGCCACGAGTGAGGTTGGGGAATCTGTAATATGAACATAGTGGCATTCAGTTAGAATGCGTTCATTCCTAAGTATAGCAGATATAAGCTATAAGGTTGGGTTCCTTTTAACCTTCTGTGGTGTAGTGGTAGCGCCTTGACTTAGTAATCATAAGTACTAGGTTCGAGTCCCGGTCGGGGTAAAAAATGATTCATGTTTTCACATATGTAATGTGCTTATTTGATAATTTCACGGCCCGAATGAGATTGGGAATTGAATTAAATGCTAAAATGAAGCCACGAGTGAGGTTGGGGAATCTGTAATATGAACATAGTGGCATTCAGTTAGAATGCGTTCATTCCTAAGTATAGCAGATATAAGCTATAAGGTTGGGTTCCTTTTAACCTTCTGTGGTGTAGTGGTAGCGCCTTGACTTAGTAATCATAAGTCCTAGGTTCGAGTCCCGGTCGGGGTAAAAAATGATTCATGTTTTCACATATGTAATGTGCTTATTTGATAATTTCACGGCCCGAATGAGATTGGGAATTGAATTAAATGCTAAAATGAAGCCACGAGTGAGGTTGGGGAATCTGTAATATGAACATAGTGGCATTCAGTTAGAATGCGTTCATTCCTAAGTATAGCAGATATAAGCTATAAGGTTGGGTTCCTTTTAACCTTCTGTGGTGTAGTGGTAGCGCCTTGACTTAGTAATCATAAGTCCTAGGTTCGAGTCCCGGTCGGGGTAAAAAATGATTCATGTTTTCACATATGTAATGTGCTTATTTGATAATTTCATGGCCCGAATGAGATTGGGAATTGAATTAAATGCTAAAATGAAGCCACGAGTGAGGTTGGGGAATCTGTAATATGAACATAGTGGCATTCAGTTAGAATGCGTTCATTCCTAAGTATAGCAGATATAAGCTATAAGGTTGGGTTCCTTTTAACCTTCTGTGGTGTAGTGGTAGCGCCTTGACTTAGTAATCATAAGTCCTAGGTTCGAGTCCCGGTCGGGGTAAAAAATGATTCATGTTTTCACATATGTAATGTGCTTATTTGATAATTTCATGGCCCGAATGAGATTGGGAATTGAATTAAATGCTAAAATGAAGCCACGAGTGAGGTTGGGGAATCTGTAATATGAACATAGTGGCATTCAGTTAGAATGCGTTCATTCCTAAGTATAGCAGATATAAGCTATAAGGTTGGGTTCCTTTTAACCTTCTGTGGTGTAGTGGTAGCGCCTTGACTTAGTAATCATAAGTCCTAGGTTCGAGTCCCGGTCGGGGTAAAAAATGATTCATGTTTTCACATATGTAATGTGCTTATTTGATAATTTCATGGCCCGAATGAGATTGGGAATTGAATTAAATGCTAAAATGAAGCCACGAGTGAGGTTGGGGAATCTGTAATATGAACATAGTGGCATTCAGTTAGAATGCGTTCATTCCTAAGTATAGCAGATATAAGCTATAAGGTTGGGTTCCTTTTAACCTTCTGTGGTGTAGTGGTAGCGCCTTGACTTAGTAATCATAAGTCCTAGGTTCGAGTCCCGGTCGGGGTAAAAAATGATTCATGTTTTCACATATGTAATGTGCTTATTTGATAATTTCACGGCCCGAATGAGATTGGGAATTGAATTAAATGCTAAAATGAAGCCACGAGTGAGGTTGGGGAATCTGTAATATGAACATAGTGGCATTCAGTTAGAATGCGTTCATTCCTAAGTATAGCAGATATAAGCTATAAGGTTGGGTTCCTTTTAACCTTCTGTGGTGTAGTGGTAGCGCCTTGACTTAGTAATCATAAGTCCTAGGTTCGAGTCCCGGTCGGGGTAAAAAATGATTCATGTTTTCACATATGTAATGTGCTTATTTGATAATTTCACGGCCCGAATGAGATTGGGAATTGAATTAAATGCTAAAATGAAGCCACGAGTGAGGTTGGGGAATCTGTAATATGAACATAGTGGCATTCAGTTAGAATGCGTTCATTCCTAAGTATAGCAGATATAAGCTATAAGGTTGGGTTCCTTTTAACCTTCTGTGGTGTAGTGGTAGCGCCTTGACTTAGTAATCATAAGTCCTAGGTTCGAGTCCCGGTCGGGGTAAAAAATGATTCATGTTTTCACATATGTAATGTGCTTATTTGATAATTTCATGGCCCGAATGAGATTGGGAATTGAATTAAATGCTAAAATGAAGCCACGAGTGAGGTTGGGGAATCTGTAATATGAACATAGTGGCATTCAGTTAGAATGCGTTCATTCCTAAGTATAGCAGATATAAGCTATAAGGTTGGGTTCCTTTTAACCTTCTGTGGTGTAGTGGTAGCGCCTTGACTTAGTAATCATAAGTCCTAGGTTCGAGTCCCGGTCGGGGTAAAAAATGATTCATGTTTTCACATATGTAATGTGCTTATTTGATAATTTCATGGCCCGAATGAGATTGGGAATTGAATTAAATGCTAAAATGAAGCCACGAGTGAGGTTGGGGAATCTGTAATATGAACATAGTGGCATTCAGTTAGAATGCGTTCATTCCTAAGTATAGCAGATATAAGCTATAAGGTTGGGTTCCTTTTAACCTTCTGTGGTGTAGTGGTAGCGCCTTGACTTAGTAATCATAAGTCCTAGGTTCGAGTCCCGGTCGGGGTAAAAAATGATTCATGTTTTCACATATGTAATGTGCTTATTTGATAATTTCATGGCCCGAATGAGATTGGGAATTGAATTAAATGCTAAAATGAAGCCACGAGTGAGGTTGGGGAATCTGTAATATGAACATAGTGGCATTCAGTTAGAATGCGTTCATTCCTAAGTATAGCAGATATAAGCTATAAGGTTGGGTTCCTTTTAACCTTCTGTGGTGTAGTGGTAGCGCCTTGACTTAGTAATCATAAGTCCTAGGTTCGAGTCCCGGTCGGGGTAAAAAATGATTCATGTTTTCACATATGTAATGTGCTTATTTGATAATTTCATGGCCCGAATGAGATTGGGAATTGAATTAAATGCTAAAATGAAGCCACGAGTGAGGTTGGGGAATCTGTAATATGAACATAGTGGCATTCAGTTAGAATGCGTTCATTCCTAAGTATAGCAGATATAAGCTATAAGGTTGGGTTCCTTTTAACCTTCTGTGGTGTAGTGGTAGCGCCTTGACTTAGTAATCATAAGTCCTAGGTTCGAGTCCCGGTCGGGGTAAAAAATGATTCATGTTTTCACATATGTAATGTGCTTATTTGATAATTTCATGGCCCGAATGAGATTGGGAATTGAATTAAATGCTAAAATGAAGCCACGAGTGAGGTTGGGGAATCTGTAATATGAACATAGTGGCATTCAGTTAGAATGCGTTCATTCCTAAGTATAGCAGATATAAGCTATAAGGTTGGGTTCCTTTTAACCTTCTGTGGTGTAGTGGTAGCGCCTTGACTTAGTAATCATAAGTTCTAGGTTCGAGTCCCGGTCGGGGTAAAAAATGATTCATGTTTTCACATATGTAATGTGCTTATTTGATATTTCATGCCCGAATGAGATTGGGAATTGAATTAAATGCTAAAATGAAGCCACGAGTGAGGTTGGGGAATCTGTAATATGAACATAGTGGCATTCAGTTAGAATGCGTTCATTCCTAAGTATAGCAGATATAAGCTATAAGGTTGGGTTCCTTTTAACCTTCTGTGGTGTAGTGGTAGCGCCTTGGCTTAGTAATCATAAGTCCTAGGTTCGAGTCCCGGTCGGGGTAAAAAAAAAAATGATTCATGTTTTCACATATGTAATGTGCTTATTTGATAATTTCATGGCCCGAATGAGATTGGGAATTGAATTAAATGCTAAAATGAAGCCACGAGTGAGGTTGGGGAATCTGTAATATGAACATAGTGGCATTCAGTTAGAATGCGTTCATTCCTAAGTATAGCAGATATAAGCTATAAGGTTGGGTTCCTTTTAACCTTCTGTGGTGTAGTGGTAGCGCCTTGACTTAGTAATCATAAGTCCTAGGTTCGAGTCCCGGTCGGGGTAAAAAATGATTCATGTTTTCACATAAGTAATGTGCTTATTTGATAATTTCATGGCCCGAATGAGATTGGGAATTGAATTAAATGCTAAAATGAAGCCACGAGTGAGGTTGGGGAATCTGTAATATGAACATAGTGGCATTCAGTTAGAATGCGTTCATTCCTAAGTACAGCAGATATAAGCTATAAGGTTGGGTTCCTTTTAACCTTCTGTGGTGTAGTGGTAGCGCCTTGACTTAGTAATCATAAGTCCTAGGTTCGAGTCCCGGTCGGGGTAAAAAATGATTCATGTTTTCACATATGTAATGTGCTTATTTGATAATTTCATGGCCCGAATGAGATTGGGAATTGAATTAAATGCTAAAATGAAGCCACGAGTGAGGTTGGGGAATCTGTAATATGAACATAGTGGCATTCAGTTAGAATGCGTTCATTCCTAAGTATAGCAGATATAAGCTATAAGGTTGGGTTCCTTTTAACCTTCTGTGGTGTAGTGGTAGCGCCTTGACTTAGTAATCATAAGTCCTAGGTTCGAGTCCCGGTTGGGGTAAAAAATGATTCATGTTTTCATATATGTAATGTGCTTATTTGATAATTTCATGGCCCGAATGAGATTGGGAATTGAATTAAATGCTAAAATGAAGCCACGAGTGAGGTTGGGGAATCTGTAATATGAACATATTGGCATTCAGTTAGAATGCGTTCATTCCTAAGTATAGCAGATATAAGCTATAAGGTTGGATTCCTTTTAACCTTCTGTGGTGTAGTGGTAGCGCCTTGACTTAGTAATCGTAAGTCCTAGGTTCGAGTCCCGGTCGGGGTAAAAAATGATTCATGTTTTCACATATGTAATGTGCTTATTTGATAATTTCATGGCCCGAATGAGATTGGGAATTGAATTAAATGCTAAAATGAAGCCACGAGTGAGGTTGGGGAATCTGTAATATGAACATAGTGGCATTCAGTTAGAATGCGTTCTTTATTCCTAAGCATAGCAGATATAAGCTATAAGGTTGGGTTCCTTTTAACCTTCTGTGGTGTAGTGGTAGCGCCTTGACTTAGTAATCATAAGTCCTAGGTTCGAGTCCCGGTCGGGGTAAAAAATGATTCATGTTTTCACATATGTAATGTGCTTATTTGATAATTTCATGTCCCGAATGAGATTGGGAATTGATTTTAAATGCTAAAATGAAGCCACGAGTGAGGTTGGGGAATCTGTAATATGAACATAGTGGCATTCAGTTAGAATGCGTTCATTCCTAAGTATAGCAGATATAAGCTATAAGGTTGGGTTCCTTTTAACCTTCTGTGGTGTAGTGGTAGCGCCTTGACTTAGTAATCATAAGTCCTAGGTTCGAGTCCCGGTCGGGGTAAAAAAAAAATGATTCATGTTTTCACATATGTAATGTGCTTATTTGATAATTTCATGGCCCGAATGAGATTGGGAATTGAATTAAATGCTAAAATGAAGCCACGAGTGAGGTTGGGGAATCTGCTGACTTAGTAATCATAAGTACTAGGTTCGAGTCCCGGTCGGGGTAAAAAATGATTCATGTTTTCACATATGTAATGTGCTTATTTGATAATTTCACGGCCCGAATGAGATTGGGAATTGAATTAAATGCTAAAATGAAGCCACGAGTGAGGTTGGGGAATCTGTAATATGAACATAGTGGCATTCAGTTAGAATGCGTTCGTTCCTAAGTATAGCAGATATAAGCTATAAGGTTGGGTTCCTTTTAACCTTCTGTGGTGTAGTGGTAGCGCCTTGACTTAGTAATCATAAGTCCTAGGTTCGAGTCCCGGTCGGGGTAAAAAATGATTCATGTTTTCACATATGTAATGTGCTTATTTGATAATTTCATGGCCTGAATGAGATTAGGAATTGAATTAAATGCTAAAATGAAGCCACGAGTGAGGTTGGGGAATCTGTAATATGAACATAGTGGCATTCAGTTAGAATGCGTTCATTCCTAAGTATAGCAGATATAAGCTATAAGGTTGGGTTCCTTTTAACCTTCTGTGGTGAAGTGGTAGCGCCTAGACTTAGTAATCATAAGTCCTAGGTTCGAGTCCCGGTCGGGGTAAAAAATGATTCATGTTTTCACATATGTAATGTGCTTATTTGATAATTTCATGGCCCGAATGAGATTGGGAATTGAATTAAATGCTAAAATGAAGCCACGAGTGAGGTTGGGGAATCTGTAATATGAACATAGTGGCATTCAGTTAGAATGCGTTCATTCCTAAGTATAGCAGATATAAGCTATAAGGTTGGGTTCCTTTTAACCTTCTGTGGTGTAGTGGTAGCGCCTTGACTTAGTAATCATAAGTCCTAGGTTCGAGTCCCGGTCGGGGTAAAAAATGATTCATGTTTTCACATATGTAATGTGCTTATTTGATAATTTCATGACCCGAATGAGATTTGGAATTGAATTAAATGCTAAAATGAAGCCACGAGTGAGGTTGGGGAATCTGTAATATGAACATAGTGGCATTCAGTTAGAATGCGTTCATTCCTAAGTATAGCAGATATAAGCTATAAGGTTGGGTTCCTTTTAACCTTCTGTGGTGTAGTGGTAGCGCCTTGACTTAGTAATCATAAGTCCTAGGTTCGAGTCCCGGTTGGGGTAAAAAATGATTCATGTTTTCACATATGTAATGTGCTTATTTGATAATTTCATGGCCCGAATGAGACTGGGAATTGAATTAAATGCTAAAATGAAGCCACGAGTGAGGTTGGGGAATCTGTAATATGAACATAGTGGCATTCAGTTAGAATGCGTTCATTCCTAAGTATAGCAGATATAAGCTATAAGGTTGGGTTCCTTTTAACCTTCTGTGGTGTAGTGGTAGCGCCTTGACTTAGTAATCATAAGTCCTAGGTTCGAGTCCCGGTCGGGGTAAAAAATGATTCATGTTTTCACATATGTAATGTGCTTATTTGATAATTTCATGGCCCGAATGAGATTGGGAATTGAATTAAATGCTAAAATGAAGCCACGAGTGAGGTTGGGGAATCTGTAATATGAACATAGTGGCATTCAGTTAGAATGCGTTCATTCCTAAGTATAGCAGATATAAGCTATAAGGTTGGGTTCCTTTTAACCTTCTGTGGTGTAGTGGTAGCGCCTTGACTTAGTAATCATAAGTCCTAGGTTCGAGTCCCGGTCGGGGTAAAAAATGATTCATGTTTTCACATATGTAATGTGCTTATTTGATAATTTCATGGCCCGAATGAGATTGGGAATTGAATTAAATGCTAAAATGAAGCCACGAGTGAGGTTGGGGAATCTGTAATATGAACATAGTGGCATTCAGTTAGAATGCGTTCGTTCCTAAGTATAGCAGATATAAGCTATAAGGTTGGATTCCTTTTAACCTTCTGTGGTGTAGTGGTAGCGCCTTGACTTAGTAATCATAAGTCCTAGGTTCGAGTCCCGGTCGGGGTAAAAAATGATTCATGTTTTCACATATGTAATGTGCTTATTTGATAATTTCATGGCCCGAATGAGATTGGGAATTGAATTAAATGCTAAAATGAAGCCACGAGTGAGGTTGGGGAATCTGTAATATGAACATAGTGGCATTCAGTTAGATTGCGTTCATCCCTAAGTATAGCAGATATAAGCTATAAGGTTGGATTCCTTTTTACCTTCTGTGGTGTGTAGTTGGTAGCGCCTTGACTTAGTAATCATAAGTCCTGGGTTCGAGTCCCGGTCGGGGTAAAAAATGATTCATGTTTTCACATATGTAATGTGCTTGCTTGGTTATTGTCATGGCCCGAATGAGATTGGGAATTGAATTAAATGCTAAAATGAAGCCACGAGTGAGGTTGGGGAATCTGTAATATGGACATAGTGGCATTCAGTTAGAATGCGTTCGTCCCTAAGTATAGCAGATATAAGCTATAAGGTTGGATTCCTTTCTACCTTCTCCTGGTGTGTAGTTGGTAGCGCTTTGACTTAGTA
>JAXCGZ010022299.1:10000-12934 GCA_037179515.1 Halocaridina rubra | reverse complement strand
TACAAGTCATGTGATCTTTGAACTTGGTTCATGTTCATAATTTGGAAAACGTGCAGTTTTTAACATGCAGTAAGCTACTAATTATGTGTTAATAATGAATACCGATTATATATCGTTTAATTATTCATATCTTGTTCATGATACTTTGCATCTATATTCTTTCTGTAGGTCTGTGTTCGCGAATATATCAGTAATGATCTCTCAGCCTACTCTCATACATTTATACCTATTTATCTCAATTAATTTGTCTATCTTATTTATACTGTTTACTTGGCATCACACACTTACAGATATGCATTATGTAATATGCGTGATAAAAAAAAAAGTGTAAAGTTTTCTATTTCTTGACTTGCAAGACTCGCCCTCGTCTTTTCTGTGGCTATGATAAAAAAGCAACTCAAAATAATATAAGTTGGAACACTCTGAAATGCAGATTCAATACTATATTTAACAGATCTTCATAACTATACACGAAGAGCTTCCATTATCATTTTGGAAAGCAAGAAGTTCATCTGATTAATTACGAAGTAAGAGGTCATACCTGGAAGATGACAAGAAAGGCCTTGAAGAAGTTACTAAAGTGATTTGGGTTTTGGAGGAAGAAGGGCGTGTGGTTGATAAATATTGCTCTAGTTGGCTTAGGTCACTCCGGCTTGTGTCAAGGGCTTCTTCCTCTCTCTCTCTCTCTCTCCTGCTTTCTCACTAATGCAACACAATGACGTCACGGCGTCATGCAAGGGGATGGTTGGGCACCTATAAATATGAAACCTTTAGCTTCCTTGGTATGCATTTCTCATCCCCTGTTTCATCTGAGAACATGGCTCTCCAGGTATAAATAGCAGTTCTCGATATTAATATACAGCAAATGAGAATATGCAAACGTATTATATCACAGTTATAATTACAAATATTGTTTCTTACCACAATCGATATTTCAGGTAATTCTCGTTGCTGCCTTGGCGGTACTAGTCCTTGGAGATTCACCCTCATCATATCAACCTCCAGCTCCCTCATACAACGCACCTGCTCCTTCCTACAGTGCACCTGCTCCTTCATATGGTGCTCCTGCTCAAGAGGCATGTTTATCAACTTTCATTAATGACATCTATGTGCACTCCTAAGTATCTGCAGAGATTATTTAAAATTATCTTATTTTATTTAATGAAACATGAGTAGAGATATCTAGTTTAGCTCCAAAGTGACTTGCATTGCCTTACTTGGACACAGTAATTTTCGGGATAACATGAGATATTGGCACTCCTCGTGTGTAGTAACCCTGTACACTAAGTAGACTTAGTGAGTACTTCATTAAATGTGTATATTGGCATTCCTCGAATAGTAACCCTGTACACTAAGTAGACTTAGTGAGTACTTCATTGTGTGGAATCAAAGGTGGCGAAGTATATTCGCATGATCGGGGTTTGATGATTTGATAATGGTACAAAATCCCTCTCCAGAGCACATCTACAGGGATATAAAATCAATTTAAAATTATGAAACTGATGGCAAATTATAATCTCCACTAGTACCTAATTTAGAGACTAACAAGGGTGTGCTAACTTCCCTTCTCATGTGCAGGGTCCTGCCAGATACGACTTCAATTATGCTGTCCAGGACGACTACTCAGGCAACGACTTCGGACATCAGGAATCTCGAGATGGAGACGTCACCCAGGGATCCTATTACGTCCTTCTTCCTGATGGGCGTCGTCAAACAGTTACTTACACAGTCAATGGAGATTCCGGATATGTGGCTGAAGTTACTTACGAAGGCGAAGCTCAGTACCCACAACAGCAGCAACAAAGACCCTCTCAGAGCTATGGAGCTCCTGCGCCCAGACCTTCCTCTGGAGGATATGCTTAGATGAGAACAACGACTACGCATGGTGATACGATCAAAGGAAATTGTGTTTATAGGTTATATAAATTATTTATTTATATCAAATAAAGCATTACATAACTAATTCCATAGTTTTAATCATCTTTTGTGTGTGTTCGTGAAATTATAACAGGTATATGAATACATGACATACATATTTTAAAGTGTGTGATACCGGCATAGGCAAAAAAAAAAAAAAAAATGCCCTACGAACGAGATGTCAACTACTAAGGAATAACGAAACGACAGAGCTGCTGAGATCTTTTAGACTGTACTTTGGTTCATCTTCAGAGCAACCGAATAGACCCACAACCACAAAGTACAAAGTGAGCAAGAATGAGAAAAGAAACCACTGACAATACAGTAAAAGCAGAAATATATCATGTTAAATATTTTCCAAGGGTATCGGAAAGTGATTTCTCAAACTAGATTATTTTAGACAGGCGTGGAGATTATTGTGTTTGCTGAGTTTTTGTTTTTATTTTGCGTGTCATAATTAGTCCTCTTTTGGGGCTGAACACAGACGGATTGAAACTGGGGAACTAGGCTGGTTACCCTTCCAATAGCCCTGCCGTGGCTCGACCACAGGTCTGTCACATTCCCTTGTCGAGCACTCTATCTTTACCCAAAGCAAACAAACAAAGCAAACAAACATTTATTTCCATTTTACAATGGCTATTATTTTACAAAACTAAGAGTACACTTATAAGTAGATATGTAATTGAACTAAGAGTAAGAAGGTAATACATGCACTTACATGGACAGAAATATAGCTTTTTTAGAAAATTAAGATTACCTTGAGCTAACAGGTATGCATAAAATTATAATGACAATAATCATACTGTAATAAAAAATTTAACAATTTAATGTTGATAGTGAAGTAGTAGTAACAATAACACTCGCTACAGGATCGTTATTATCGGCATTATCACCATATTTGTATTCCTTACAATGAGAATAATTAGTTCCTAAGTTAGAAATCAAAGAAGGCTATATCAATTTACATATAGAATGGTTAGTGTTAAGGAAAATTGCATTAAATCAATAAGTTTGTTT
>JAXCGZ010022299.1:0-7500 GCA_037179515.1 Halocaridina rubra | reverse complement strand
ATGATGGGCTGTGCATTCTCTACCTCTTTCAGTACACATATACAATGTCCGCAATCCCCTTTGTAAGGAGGTTGGCCGAGTCAAAGCGGTACGGAGAGTAAATCCAGTATAAAATTCGGAGCTGTCATTTCCTTTTATCACTATATTACTTCAAGTTACATAACGTCATTAACTTCCAGGTTTCCGTCACCTGCTAATTCTGGGAGTACCGTTTTGTGATAATCCACTTTGAGCGGTCATTACAAGCTTATATCTTATGAAAAAATAATAATTTCGGCCACATGTTAAAGGTCCAGTCCTATTTACAAGGATTAGCAAGTACAGGAAAAGCTAATAAGAACGAGCTAATATTAGCAGATATGCTAAATTTCGGCATATTTCAGTAAAGGGAAGGAAATGATAGTCACTCACATGGACGGAGACTCCCAATAATTTCACTGAGTGACAGTACCTTATGCTATGTTAGGATAATTTAGATAAGTAAAGTTAGCTTATGGATGTCAGGATTAATTGAACTTGAGAAGGCAGGTTAGATTAGTTTTAATAGGTTTAGCAAAGCGAGTGTGTGAGACTGGGCTTAAAACTTGAACGAAATTAAATTATATTGGATTTATGTACACTAGGTTTATTTGAATCAGGTTTAGTTAAATGGGTTTGGTAAGATAGTTTAAGAAGAGATACAGTAGGCTACTGTTTGTCACTATACAGTAATTTACCGCAGCCAAGCTGTTACCCTCTTTATACCAAACCATCCTCCATCGAGAGAAAGAATACTGGGTTCCTGTATTTAAAAGAGTGTTCAAATTATCTACTAATATCAGTGACACTATATTTACATTAGAGATCTATCCATCAGCAATTAATATTGATAAATAGTTTTGGTTTTTGACACTACAGTATTTGTACACTACCCACAGTGGCACAGTGATAGCGTCTGGGAATGATAATACCTTGGTCCCTGGTTCAATTCTGGCCCATGGTTGGATCAGCTTTCACGGTCTCATGTCGTTACCGAATATACTGGGCAATTAATTGGGAGGGGGTCGCTGATTTCTTATAGCTCTACCTGATCATTCAATCATTACCTGTAGATCACTGGGTCCACGTGATTGGAGAGGCGGCTATTTAGTAGGTATATAGTCGGGTCCTGTGTTATCATTTTCCTTTGCCTCTGCCTTTCATTGGAGACCTTTTTTCTTTTAACCTAACCTGATCTGATATTCATATCTTACCTTTGTAGTAGCGTGAGGTTAGATAAATTTAAACATTCACAGGGTCTAAAAGTCACCACTGACTTCATTACTTAGACATTTATTTATTTTCTATTGTATTTTTATTATATGATAACCTGGCTTTATGATAGAGTGCTCAAAGATCAAACTACAGGTAATATAGCATGAGCCATGGAGAGCTAACTTAACTCAGGTATTGCGTAAGTTAGAGAGAGTGGCTTTAACTTTTACTTACTAGAATATAAATGGTAGAAGTCTAAGGCCCGATTTCTTAAACAGTTTAAACCTAGGATACCATATTGTTAGTAAGCTAGACACACACAAATGAATTTCATAAACGCATCTGGCGTGGTTCTGTGTATGGCTAGGATCCCATACGGGATCCTAGCCATACACAGAACCGTGTCAGAAGCGTTTATGAAATCCATTTGTGCGTCTAGCTAACTAACAATATGGTATCCTAGGTTTATACTGCTTAAGATATCGGGCCTTAGACTGTCTTAATGAACCTTCCTGACGTGCATATATCTGACTCTAAAAACCATTTCCAGTAAATTATTTATCTGCTAAGCATGACTACATTTTGAAGTTACTTTCCTACCCGCAACATTATACGATGAAATGTGACCGTTATGTATAGTTAGCGTATACTTATACCAAGCTATGTACATGATATTCAAAGCCGTTTGAAGAGCCAACATATCTCTCATATGTCATTTTCAATATTTGATACACAACACACCAATAAAATTCATCATTTAAGAGCAATCATAAACAATATCTGAGAGATTAGGAGTCCAATACAGAGTGGAACTACATATAACCGTTAGTTAACGATATCAGTTTAACTCTCAGTGGAAGGGGGTACCCGTTCCAAGCCCGTTTAAGATAGACTATGTAGAGGTTAAGAGAAGTTAAAGATTGAATTGGTCGAAGAATAGATCAACATTCGTCAAGTAGCAAGCCTACAAATGAGGGAGGAGCTAAAACTAATGAAGGAAAACAAAATTTGGGAGCATTACTAGGTATAATTTCTTCTCTTCCTACTTCTTCTCGTCAACTATATTAGTCCGTCTTTGTAAGGGGTCGCCTCCGCCTTTTTTTTTTTTATTTTTTTTTTTTAAGTAGAATATACTAAAATTCATGCATGAGGAAGAATGATGAAATACGTATTATATATGTAGCTTTATTTAGAAGTTACCCATAAATATATCTTAAATTAAATCGTAGCACAGCACCAGACTAAAGTCGTTTGTTTTTAATTCTTAATTATATCCTCCAGGTCCAGAAGGGCCGTATCCTTGAGCAGGTTGCTGGGGGAATTGAGCTTCTCCTTCGTAGGCTACTTGAGCCACATAGCCTGAGTCACCATTGACTGTGTAAGTGACGGTCTGCAGACGACCATCAGGCAACTGAACGTAATAAGTTCCTTGGGTGTCGTATCCATTTCTGGCTTCCTGATGACCGAAGTCGTTGCCGGAGTATTCGTCCTTCACGGCATAGTTGAAGTCGTACTGAGCTGGACCCTATTATTAAAAAAAATAATATTTTTTTAATATATTCTGAGCTAATATTAAAGCTTTATATATCTATGCTTGTTTAAATTACGTTCTTATGAACTGCATAAAATATACTTCAACAAGAATTACTTTACGAGCATATTGGAATTTTGCATTACCTCTGCAGCTGAAGATCCGTAGGCAGGAGCTGGAGCATTATAAGAAGGAACAGGAGGTCTATATGGAGGAGAATCGGCAAGTACTGCAGTAGCCGCTAATGCTACGATAAGTAGGACCTACGTTGCATTTGGGGAAGGAGTTAAAATGATGTACGTCAAATAATATAATCATTGTATATTAGGCACGGAGATATTTCTTTTTAGAGTTATTTTACTTCTTTTGCCATCTGTACTTGTATTCATATGTATATGCTACTAATAATTACAGCCTGGATACACATTCTTCTGTCCTAGTAAGTGAAGACCAACTCTTGCTAAAATTCCACAAATAATTGTAATCTAGGGTTATTTTTCCTTGATATATACTAGTCTAAAATCTGAATATGTAAATTCTAGTAATGTCTATTTTTTTTTATTTATCAGAGATTAAGAGAAAGAGTATAACAGCATCAGTCTTTTCAAGAATACGGTTTCCCTGTTGAAAAACAATTTCAATCTAGTTACACCTCTTTGAGCGTCTGCGTTAAAGAATTCATGTAAATATATGAATGACCAAACAGGATCTATGAACCTGAGAGTAACAATCTTTGTACAGCTCCTACCTTAAGAGCCATGTCGCTGTTTGTAGAAGAAGAAGGAAACTAACGAAGCTTCCGAGGAAACCACCTTTATATAGTACAACAGAAATGCTGGGAGCCTCTTTTGGCTGCTTGCTTGATACCGTGACGTCATTCCCTCTCAGAGGGAAAGCTTTGAAGACCTTGCTAAGAACACAACTTAGAAATTTAATGTAGAGCAATTTACTCACACACCATTTCTGCTTCCTAAGGCGGGAATTCATTAATGAACTAGGCATTTATACTTGGAAAGTCTCTTTCTCTCTTTACACACACACACACACACACACACACACACACACACACACACACACACACACACACACACACACACACACACACACACACACACACACACACACACATACATATATATATATATATATATATATATATATATATATATATATATATATATATATATATATATATATATATATATATATATTTGAATAATTTTTAACCCGACCAAGACTTGAAGCTAGGTCATATAATTACTATGCCTTCGAAAGCTCTTACACACACGTACACACAACTTCAAGAGTCGGAGGAGAGAGATCTAGAAGTAAACATATTGGCAAATTTGTCTACGGAAATGCATATAATTGACATTGTAAGGACTGCATTATGCTTTCTTAGCAAATGTATGGGTAACTTTCAGACACATGGGCAAGGAAATGTTCAGAAATATTTATAAAACTTATGTGAGGCCAAAGCTTGAATATGCAACCCCCTTTTGAAATCCACACTTGAAAAAGAATGTAAATAAGCTGGGACATGTTCAAAGACATGCTACGAAACTGGTGTCAGAAACACGCAATATCAATTATGAGGAGAGGCTGAGGAATTAGACTTATCATCACTCGAAGCTAGAAGGATGAGGGAGGAAATTGTGAAGGTTTTAAATTCCTCAATTGTTTTGACAGAGTAAATAGGGATCGATATTTTAATAAGGTTGGCTCTAGAACTAGGGGTCATAGTTTGAGGCTTTGGAAGAAGAATTCCTTGCAGGATGTAAGGAAGTACTTTTTTAGTGTAAGAATAGTTGATGATTGGAAGTCGCTAAACGAGGAGGTACTTTTAATCCTAAATCAATTAATAATTTTAAGGACAAATATGGTAAATATTATTGAGAATGAAAATGGAACAGACTAAGAGACGGGGAGTTACGAGCATAGAGCTCTTTCCCGTAAGCACAATTAGGATATTACACACACACACACACACACACACACACACACACACACACACACACACATATATATATATATATATATATATATATATATATATATATATATATATATACAGTATATATATATATATATATATATATATATATATATATATATATATATATATATATATATATATATATATATATATATATATTTATTTATATATATATATATATATATATATATATATATATATATATATATATATATATATATATATATATATATATATATATATATATATATATATATATATATATATATATATATATATATATCACCACAAGATAAAACTCGGCTGAAAACAAGATCAGGTGAGTTTTTTGTAACATATCAATAAATGTTTGTGTAAGTAAGCGGTAAGTGATATTCAGAAAAAGTGCTTGTTTAACCGCGACAAAATGTTTGGTCATTCTGCCATTGCCACTGGCAAGGAAAGACTCGATGATATTGAGCAAGATTAACAATAGTGTCTTGTGAAGCTTCTCTATTCACCAGATTCACCTAAGGCTAAGCAGGATAGGGTAATGGCGTCCCTCGTGGTGTTCCTGATCGATTCAACATTATTGAATATATCATTGGATGGGTAGGTATCCTGACAGGAGCAAGCTTCAGTTAGGGCAAAAGCGTCTATTCGGCAGCTCTCATGCAATAATTTTTTACTTACTTGAAAAGTGAGTTAGAGGTTGCAAGAATCGAACGAAATATAAAAGTTATCTTCATTTCTCCCAATGCAAGAGGCTCTACAGCCATTTTTCTTCACTAAAAATATTCTGTTGTGGTCATGTGGTTGAGATAAGTATATTTCTTTTTACAACTCTAGTTCCAATAATTAAAATAAATTGCTGTATGAAGAAAATCATGTATAAACATTATTTCATTACCAGCGAACCTTGAATTTTGCGTCTGAAATTTATAACTAATATTACTATATACTTTTACATTATTAATAGATTGTATATTGCAGTAATTTCAGAGAGAATTTTTGTTCTTCTTCTTTCCCCATTCGAATTAGGGTTATTGGCCATACACAAAACGGTGAACAATTGTTCTTCTTCTTCCCATTAGAGTGGGGTTTATTGGTCATACACAAAACTGTGATCCTTTTGTTCTTGTTCTTCCCCCATTAGAATGGGGAATATTGGTCATACAAAAAACGGTGAACATTTTGTTCTTCTTCTTCCCCCATTAGAATGGGGATTATTGGTCATACATAAAGCCGTTTATATTCTGTTCTTCTTCTTCCCCCATTACAATTGGGACTATTGGTCATACACAAAACGGTGAACATTTTGTTCTTCTTCTTCCCCCATTAGTATGGGGTTATCGGTCATACACTAAGCGGTGAACATTCTGTTCTTCTTCATCCCCCATGAGAATGAGGATTATTGGTCATACACAACACGGTGAACATTTTGTTCTTCATTTCCCACATTAGAATGGGGAGTATTGGTTATACACAAAACGGTGAACATTTTGTTCTTCATCCTCTCCATAAGAATGGGGTTATTGATCACGCACAAAACTGTGAACAGCAACAACATAAACAAGGGATTCAGGTGAATTAGAAAAAAATAACTCTGAAGAAGAAGAAGAAGAAGAAGAAGAAGAAGAAGAAGAAGAAGAAGAATGAGGAGGAGGAGGAGGAGGAGGAGGAGGAGGAGGAGGAGGAGGAGGAGGAGAAGGAGAAGGAGAAGGAGAAGAAAGCAAAGACGAAGACGAAGACGAAGGAGAAGGAGAAGGAGAAGGAGAAGGAGGAGGAGGAGGAGGAGGAGGAGGAGGAGGAGGAGGAGGAGGAGGAGGAGGAGAAGAAGAAGAAGAAGAAGAAGAAGAAGGAGAAGAAGAAGAAGAAGAAGAAGAAGAAGAAGAAGAAGAAGAAGGAGGCGGAGGAGGAGGAGGAGGAGGAGGAGAAGAAGAAGAAGAAGAAGAAGAAGAAGAAGAAGAAGAAGAAGAAGAAGAAGAAGAAGAAGAAGAAGAAGAAGAAGAAGAAGAAGAAGAAGAAGAAGAAGAAGAAGAATTTTTAATCAAACCATATGTAAGTTTATATATTAAGTCAACCATTTAAGTCTTTCTGGAGCCAGATATATCATTACAACATTCACTCATGCATGCAGTAACACATCCACCAGTGTCTAGGACTCATCCATTAATCATAGAAACAACACGTAGACTGGAGGGTGTCAAAACTTTCTTTCAATTTTCAATGCTTGATAAAGTTGATTTCATTATCAAAGTATTTGCTGCGTCGATATTAAATTATTTTCTTTTCTTAAACACTCTCGTGCCTAATTCAGGGATTTTATGCTAGCTATCATAGCAGTTAAAGTACAATTTACATATATATTAAAACTCAGTACATTTTATAATGTTAAATACATATATATTAACACTTAACACATTTTATATTGTCCACAACTAATATTTATCTAAATTCTGCTTCTAATCCATTCGCAGGTGGAGGTAGTCACATAGGTATTCAACTGTCATGTAACACAAACTTTCACTGGTAACTTTAAACTCGGGTCACGAATTCCCTCAAGTGAAACTGAAATATAATGACAAACTTTTCACCTAGAACGTGCAATAAAGTACTGCAAACATTTGAATTTATCATTTTCAGATGGTCTACTTTTGGAGTTTGGTACTGACGCTAATGATCGCAAATTAAATTTCTTACGGATATCTGGGGCTTCTTCTCAAGGTAGGATTATACTAAATGTATTGATATCAAATCT
>JAXCGZ010022298.1:0-10000 GCA_037179515.1 Halocaridina rubra | reverse complement strand
AGTCCCGGTCGGGGTAAAAAATGATTCATGTTTTCACATATGTAATGTGCTTATTTGATAATTTCATGGCCCGAATGAGATTGGGAATTGAATTAAATGCTAAAATGAAGCCACGAGTGAGGTTGGGGAATCTGTAATATGAACATAGTGGCATTCAGTTAGAATGCGTTCATTCCTAAGTATAGCAGATATAGGCTATAAGGTTGGTTCCTTTTAACCTTCTGTGGTGTAGTGGTAGCGCCTTGACTTAGTAATCATAAGTCCTAGGTTCGAGTCACGGTCGGGGTAAAAAATGATTCATGTTTTCACATATGTAATGTGCTTATTTGATAATTTCATGGCCCGAATGAGATTGGGAATTGAATTAAATGCTAAAATGAAGCCACAAGTGAGGTTGGGGAATCTGTAATATGAACATAGTGGCATTCAGTTAGAATGCGTTCATTCCTAAGTATAGCAGATATAGGCTATAAGGTTGGGTTCCTTTTAACCTTCTGTGGTGTAGTGGTAGCGCCTTGACTTAGTAATCATAAGTCCTAGGTTCGAGTCCCGGTCGGGGTAAAAAATGATTCATGTTTTCACATATGTAATGTGCTTATTTGATAATTTCATGGCCCGAATGAGATTGGGAATTGAATTAAATGCTAAAATGAAGCCACGAGTGAGGTTGGGGAATCTGTAATATGAACATAGTGGCATTCAGTTAGAATGCGTTCATTCCTAAGTATAGCAGATATAGGCTATAAGGTTGGGTTCCTTTTAACCTTCTGTGGTGTAGTGGTAGCGCCTTGACTTAGTAATCATAAGTCCTAGGTTCGAGTCCCGGTCGGGGTAAAAAATGATTCATGTTTTCACATATGTAATGTGCTTATTTGATAATATATATATATATATATATATATATATATATATATATATATATATATATATATATATATATATATATATATATATATATATATATATATATATATATATATATATATATATATATATATATATATATATATATATATATATATATATATATATATATATATATATATATATATATATATATATATATATATATATATATATATATATATATATATATATATATATATATATATATATATATATATATATATATATATATATATATATATATATATATATATATATATATATATATATATATATATATATATATATATATATATATATATATATATATATATATATATATATATATAGATAGATAGATAGATAGATAGATAGATAGATAGATAGATATATATATATATATATATATATATATATATATATATATATATATATATATATATATATATATATATATATATATATATATATATATATATATATATATATATATATATATATATATATATATATATATATATATATATATATATATATATATATATATATATATATATATATATATATATATATATATATATATATATATATATATATATATATATATATATATATATATATATATATATATATATATATATATATATATATATATATATATATATATATATATATATATATATATATATATATATATATATATATATATATATATATATATATATATATATATATATATATATATATATATATATATATATATATATATATATATATATATATATATATATATATATATATATATATATATATATATACATATATATATATATATATATATATATATATATATATATATATATATATATATATATATATATATATATATATATATATAAATATATATATATATATATATATATATATATATGTATGTGTATGTGTATGTATATATATATATATGTATATATGTGTATTTATATGTATATGTATGTGTGTGTATATATGTATATATATATATATATATATATATATATATATATATATATATATATATATATATATATATATATATATATATATATATATATATATATATATATATATATATATATATATATATATATATATATATATATATATATATATATATATATATATATATATATATATATATATATATATATATATATATATATATATATATATATATATATATATATATATATATATATATATATATATATATATATATATATATATATATATATATATATATATATATATATATATATATATATATATATATATATATATATATATATATATATATATATATATATATATATATATATATATATATATATATATATATATATATATATATATATATATATATATATATATATATATATATATATATATATATGCATATGTATATGCATATATATGTATATGCGTATATATATATATATATATATATATATATATATATATATATATATATATATATATATATATATATATATATATATATATATATATATATATATATATATATATATATATATATATATATATATATATATATATATATATATATATATATATATATATATATATATATATATATATATATATATATATATATATATATATATATATATATATATATATATATATATATATATATATATATATATATATATATATATATATATATATATATATATATATATATATATATATATATATATATATATATATATATATATATATATATATATATATATATATATATATATATATATATATATATATATATATATATATATATATATATATATATATATATATATATATATATATATATATATATATATATATATATATATATATATATATATATATATATATATATATATATATATATATATATATATATATATATATATATATATATATATATATATATATATATATATATATATATATATATATATATATATATATATATATATATATATATATATATATATATATATATATATATATATATATATATATATATATATATATACATATATATACATATATATATGTATATATATGTATATGTATATATATATATATATATATATATATATATATATATATATATATATATATATATATATATATATATATATATATATATATATATATATATATATATATATATATATATATATATATATATATATATATATATATATATATATATATATATATCTATATATATATATATATATATATATATATATATATATATATATATATATATATATATATATATATATATATATATATATATATATATATATATATATATATATATATATATATATATATATATATATATATATATATATATATATATATATATATATATATATATATATATATATATATATATATATATATATATATATATATATATATATATATATATATATATATATATATATATATATATATATATATATATATATATATATATATATATATATATATATATATATATATATATATATATATATATATATATATATATATATATATATATATATATATATATATATATATATATATATATATATATATATATATATATATATATATATATATATATATATATATATATATATATATATATATATATATATATATATATATATATATATATATATATATATATATATATATATATATATATATATATATATATATATATATATATATATATATATATATATATATATATATATATATATATATATATATATATATATATATATATATATATATATATATATATATATATATATATATATATATATATACACACATACACACACATACATACATATATTTATATACATATACACACACACATACATACATATATTTATAAACATAAAAACTTGCACATACATACAGATATAGAAGCAAATGAAAATAGTAAAAACAACTTATAGGAGGCTCTATTTGCATAAAATAACAAATGGAAAACTAAATATGCAAACACACAAAAACATATGCATGCCCATAAATGCATATACACACTTACACATGTACAAGCATATACATACACATAAAAACCAAAAAGCATATGAACATACAAACATATATATTGAAAAGAAAAAGATTAATGGAAAACTATACATAGACACAACACGGCTGAACAAAGAGGCTGTCTAATTAAATGAATTCGGTCTGTCTTGGGGAATTATCTTGGCCAGTGTTTGCTTGAGGAGTATCTTGTCTACTGCATCAGGCACCCACTGGCCCTCGGACAAATTGAAATTTTTGGATGTTTCAATGACGGCTGATTCCACTATCTTGCGCTTATATGGACATGAGCTTCTAAACATCATGTTGGCACCATTCCAGTTAATAGTATGCCCGTGTTCCCTCATATGAACAAAGATAGCAGAGTTCTCTTGGCCACATCTGACTGATCTTTTGTGTTCGGTAATTCTCTGCTGCAGAGAACGACCTGTCTACCCAGTGTATGCCTTGGGGTAGTTATTGCATTCTATTTTATACACTCCGGCATTGTTCTCTTTTTTAATTTTATTAATATTTACTAACTGGCTTCTCAAGGCTTGGGGATATTTGAATACAGAATGGGACTCTTTGCTTATGTTTTTGTTAATTTCTTCTAAGGCACAATGAAAGGGAACAAGTATCTTATCTCGGTGATTAAATATCGCTCTCCTTTCAGTGCCATGGTATATACACCTTGTTTTGTGCAAGGCTTTGTCAAGAAAAGGAACGGGGTAACATAATTTATCTAACTGATTGTAAATGGTCTTAATTTCTTCCTCCAGATATTGGGGACTACATATTCTAAAGGCTCTTAGGAACAAATTTGAAGCTACACCTTATTTTATTTTCTCTTCGTGGTTGCTGAGGAAATGTATATATGAGGCTGAGTGAGTGGGTTTTCTATATACCCAGAATTTTTAACCCGTTTCATTTCTACTAATTAAAGTGTCCAGAAAAGGGATCATATCATTATTTTCCAATTCTACTTTGAATTTTATGGAAGGAACCTGGTTATTAAGTTGTCTAAGGAACTCATCAAAATTACCCCAAGCTTCATCCCAGTACATCAGAATATCATCTACGTATCTGAGCCACATCATGTTGTGTGGCTTGATATCCCTAATAAATTCGGTCTCGAAGTGTTCCATGAATAAATTAGCAAGTATAGGAGAAAGAGGGCTGCCCATACTGCAACCGAATTTTTGTTTGTAAAATTCCCCATTGAAAGTGAAATAATTATTGGTCACACATGACATTAATTTAATCAACTTCTCTAGAGAAACAGGGATTTCCCTTTCGTTCGGCCTTAGCTTATCTTTCAGGAAAAGTAGGACACTTTCAACTGGAACATTTGCGAACAACGAATCCACATCTAAACTAAGCAATTTAAATTGTTAAGGGGAACCCTCAAAGACCAAAATTTATGGATTAAATCTTCTGTGTGTCTGAGATGAGCTTGAGAAAAACGGCCTAAGAATGGGGAAAGGGTATCTGCTAACCATTTAGATAGTTGTATCTCTTGCCACTGTACTTTGAGAAGGTGACCAGTTTAGGTCACGAAATTAATAAGTACTTTATATATATATATATATATATATATATATATATATATATATATATATATATATATATATATATATATATATATATATATATATATATATATATATATATATATATATATATATATATATTTCGTTGTTTTATTGAATGGGCTATATATATATATATATATATATATATATATATATATATATATATATATATATATATATATATATATATATATATATATATATATATATATATATATATATATATATATATATATATATATATATATATATATATATATATATATATATATATATATATATATATATATATATATATATATATATATATATATATATATATATATATATATATATATATATATATATATATATATATATATATATATATATATATATATATATATATATATATATATATATATATATATATATATATATATATATATATATATATATATATATATATATATATATATATATATATATATATATATATATATATATATATATATATATATATATATATATATATATATATATATATATATATATATATATATATATATATATATATATATATATATATATATATATATATATATATATATATATATATATATATATATATATATATATATATATATATATATATATATATATATATATATATATATATATATATATATATATATATATATATATATATATATATATATATATATATATATATATATATATATATATATATATATATATATATATATATATATATATATATATATATATATATATATATATATATATATATATATATATATATATATATATATATATATATATATATATATATATATATATATATATATATATATATATATATATATATATATATATATATATATATATATATATATATATATATATATATATATATATATATATATATATATATATATATATATATATATATATATATATATATATATATATATATATATATATATATATATATATATATATATATATATATATATATATATATATATATATATATATATATATATATATATATATATATATATATATATATATATATATATATATATATATATATATATATATATATATATATATATATATATATATATATATATATATATATATATATATATATATATATATATATATATATATATATATATATATATATATATATATATATATATATATATATATATATATATATATATATATATATATATATATATATATATATATATATATATATATATATATATATATATATATATATATATATATATATATATATATATATATATATATATATATATATATATATATATATATATATATATATATATATATATATATATATATATATATATATATATATATATATATATATATATATATATATATATATATATATATATATATATATATATATATATATATATATATATATATATATATATATATATATATATATATATATATATATATATATATATATATATATATATATATATATATATATATATATATATATATATATATATATATATATATATATATATATATATATATATATATATATATATATATATATATATATATATATATATATATATATATATATATATATATATATATATATATATATATATATATATATATATATATATATATATATATATATATATATATATATATATATATATATATATATATATATATATATATATATATATATATATATATATATATATATATATATATATATATATATATATATATATATATATATATATATATATATATATATATATATATATATATATATATATATATATATATATATATATATATATATATATATATATATATATATATATATATATATATATATATATATATATATATATATATATATATATATATATATATATATATATATATATATATATATATATATATATATATATATATATATATATATATATATATATATATATATATATATATATATATATATATATATATATATATATATATATATATATATATATATATATATATATATATATATATATATATATATATATATATATATATATATATATATATATATATATATATATATATATATATATATATATATATATATATATATATATATATATATATATATATATATATATATATATATATATATATATATATATATATATATATATATATATATATATATATATATATATATATATATATATATATATATATATATATATATATATATATATATATATATATATATATATATATATATATATATATATATATATATATATATATATATATATATATATATATATATATATATATATATATATATATATATATATATATATATATATATATATATATATATATATATATATATATATATATATATATATATATATATATATATATATATATATATATATATATATATATATATATATATATATATATATATATATATATATATATATATATATATATATATATATATATATATATATATATATATATATATATATATATATATATATATATATATATATATATATATATATATATATATATATATATATATATATATATATATATATATATATATATATATATATATATATATATATATATATATATATATATATATATATATATATATATATATATATATATATATATATATATATATATATATATATATATATATATATATATATATATATATATATATATATATATATATATATATATATATATATATATATATATATATATATATATATATATATATATATATATATATATATATATATATATATATATATATATATATATATATATATATATATATATATATATATATATATATATATATATATATATATATATATATATATATATATATATATATATATATATATATATATATATATATAAATATATATATATATATTTATATATATATATATATATATATATATATATATATATATATATATATATATATATATATCTATATATATATATATATATATATATATATATATATATATATATATATATATATATATATATATATATATATATATATATATGTGAATAATTTTTTACCCCTATAGGACTTATAATTACTAAATCAAGGCGCTACCAACTACACACCACAGAAGGTTTAAAAGGAATCCAACCTTATAGCTTATATCTGCTATTCTTAGGAATGAACGCCTTCTAACTGAATGCCAATATGTACATATTACAGATTCCCAAACCTCACTCATGACTTCATTTTCACATTTAATTCAATTCACAATCTCATTCGGGCTATACAATAATCAATTAAGCACATTACATACGTGAAAACATGAATCATTTTTTACCCCGACCGGGACTCGAACCTAGGACTTATAATTATTAATTCAGGGTGCTAACAACTACACACCACAGAAGATTTAAAAGGAATCCAACCTTATAGCTTATATATGCTATACTTAGGAATGAACGAATTCTAACTGAATGCCAATATATTCATATTACAGATTCCCCAACCTAACTCGTGGCTTCATTTTCGCATTTAATTCAATTCCCAGTCTCATTAGTCCTATACAAAAATCAATTAAGCACATTACATATGTGAAAACATGAATCATTCTTTTTTTACCCTACCGGACTCGAACCTAGGACTTATAATTACAAAGTCAAGGCTCTACCAACTACACCCACAGAAGGTTTAAAAGGAATCCAACCTTATAGCTTATATCTGCTATACCTAGGAATGAACGCATTCTATCTGAATGCCACTATGTTCATATTACAGATTCCCCAACCTCACTCGTGGCTTCATTTTCGAATTTAATTCAAATCCCAATCTCATTCGGTCTATACAGTAATCAGTTAAGCACATTTCATATGTGAAAACATGAATAATTTATTTATCCCGACCGGGACTCGAACCTAATACTTATAATTACTAAGTCAAGGCGCTACCAACTGCACACCACAGAAGGTTTAAAAGGAAACCAACCTTATAGCTTATATCTGCTATACTTAGGAATGAACGCATTCTATCTGAATGCCACTATGTTCATATTACAGATTCCCCAACCTCACTCGTGGCTTCATTTTCGCATTTAATTCAATTCCCAATCTCATTCGGGCTATACAATAATCAATTAAGCACATTACATATGTGAAAACACGAAATATCTTTTACCCCGGATCGGGACTCGAACCTAGGACTTATAATTACTAAATCAAGGCACTACCAACTACACACCACAAAAGGTTTAAAAGGAATCCAACCTTATAGCTTATATCTTCTATACTTAGGAATAAACGCATTCTAACTGAATAGCACTATGTTCATATTACAG
>JAXCGZ010022297.1:0-13005 GCA_037179515.1 Halocaridina rubra | reverse complement strand
TACTTATTTATATATATATATATATATATATATATATATATATATATATATATATATATATATATATATATATATATATATATATATATATATATATATATATATTTATATATATATATATATATTTTTTTTTATATATATATATACATATATATATATATATATATATATATATATATATATATATATATATATATATATATATATATATATATATATATATATATATATATATATATATATATATATATATATATATATATATATATATATATATATATATATATATATATATATATATATATATATATATATATATATATATATATATATATATATATATATATATATATATATATATATATATATATATATATATATATATATATATATATATATATATATATATATATATATATATATATATATATATATATATATATATATATATATATATATATATATATATATATATATATATATATATATATATATATATATATATATATATATATATATATATATATATATATATATATATATATATATATATATATATATATATATATATATATATATATATATATATATATATATATATATATATATATATATATATATATATATATATATTTATATATTTATTTTTTATGAGGTTAACACCGGGAGAGGTAAAATCTGCTCTCATCAATAAAAATCCGAGTACGAGAAAACACCAAAACGAAGGGAAAGAAATAAGTTAGGGACAAGGAATAAATGAGGTAATATTACACTAAGGATCACAACAGACAGAAAAAATAGTCAAAGTACATAGCATGTAGAGATTTGGAGGATTAGGCCCTGAGCTGACAATAGATCTGCTTTTTGAGGGAAAATAGGTCATTTGAATTTGGGAAGACAGAAGGAGGAAAAGAGTTAAAGAGTATGGATGTAGATGAGAAGAAGCAGTCACTACACTGACCAATCTGCGAGCTACAAATCTCCACACAGTACCTGTGACATGAGGCCGCTTGGCTAGTGATATGCAGCCTCGGAAGTGTGGGAGGAATGCAACTCGCCAACTCATCAGAGCAGCAATGGAAGTAGTAGTGATAGAAAAGGGAAAGGGAAGATATCATACGGCGAAGAGTGAGAGAAACCAGATTAGAAGTAAGAGAAGGATCATATATGAGTCTGACTGCCTTAGATTCAACCCTATCAAGGAGATATGTATAAAAAGTAGCACCCTAGATGTGTGAGCAGTATTCTAAGCAACGAAAGATAAGATCTTTGTTGATTTTAATTAACTGTTAAGAGGAAAAGTAATGAAGAAAAAGAAACAAAACTCCCAATTTTTTCCATGAAGATTTAGAAATTTGGATTATGTGATTTCTCCAAGACAAGTTAGAGCCTATATAGATTTTTAATATGTTGGTAAAATTAGGAGTGCTAATTTCATTTGTTTCGAAGAAAATAGGGCTATCAGGATGAGAAGACGATAAAGAGATAACCAGAAATTGTGTCTTGGAGGCATTGAATTTGACTAAATTTTGAGTGCCCCACTCAGATTCCTTCTGCGAATTGGAGTTGAGAGTAGAAGAGTGATATGAAACTGATTACGAGTAGCAGATGAAGGTTGTGAAGAAAAGGCAGAGGAAAAGTGAAGGGCAGAATCATCAGCAAAGGCATGAAAAAGAGAGGAAAATGGGGATTGTAGAAGATCATTGATGAAGAGAAGGAGCAGAGTAGGTGAATGAACAGAGCCCTGTGGAACGCCACTGGTAAGAGAGAAAAGGTTGGATGTCGCACCATCAGCAACTACATGTCAAATGTTGCAACTCAGGAAACTCAACGATAATTACAGCTACATTAGTAAGGGACAGCAAATAAAAAGAGAAACCAGTTTTAAAGATTTGGGAGAAATAGTCTCAGCTAAACTTAAATTTCCACACACAAAAAAAGACAAGGAAGCCAATAGAATTCATAAACCAGCGTCGGGATATGATGAAATTCCATTAAAACTACTCCAGGTCACTGCCCATTACATTGGTACCCCACTTACCCACATAATCAATCTATGTTCTCAGCAAGGATGTTTTCCAGAAAAAGTAAAAAGTGCTAAAGTAATACCTATATTTAAGTCAGGCACTGTAGATGATGAAAATAACTATAGACTTATATTAATCTTACCGTCCTTAGGTAAAGTGTTTGAAAAAGAGATTGTTCACAGACTTAAAGAATTCCTTGAAAAGTTCAACCTTTTATCCGAAAATCAATACGGATTCCGTAATAATAAGACCACTGAAAAAGCAATAATGAACTTTACAATTGATGTTTATCAAAATTTGGAAAATAAAAACTTTGTTGCAGGGGTTTTCCTAGACTTGTCCAAAGCATTTGACTCGTTAGACCATGATATACTAATAGAAAAACTAACTTGTGTGGGTATTAGAGGAACACCATTACAGTTATTTAAGAGCTGCTTGAAAAATAGAAAACAAGCCGTATATTGTAATGGGAAAGCATCTTTGTTGCAAACTATTGAAAGGGGAGTACCACAGGGATCAATACTGGACCCACTGTTATTTTTAGTTTATATAAATGATATTTCCAATACCAGTAATAAATTCAAATATATTCTTTATGCAGATGACACCAACCTTCTCTTGCATGATAATAACCTTGACCACCTGCATTCTGTTTTAAATAGTGAACTAGAAAAAATTAACAACTGGGTCTCTGTTAATAAATTAAAGCTAAATGTTTCCAAAACTGACTATATCTTATTTCAAAATAGATCTGTAGTACACAATATTGGTCAAGTTAATATGAATGGGTATGAAGTAAAAAAGAGTTGCTTGTAAGAAATTCTTGGGAGTAATTACTGATGAAAATTTAAGTTGGGAATATCATATATAATCTGTCTGCTCAAAACAGTCCAAGACGTGTGGAATTTTGTATAAAATTCGCCATAACCTAAGAAAAGAGGCCTTAAAAAGCATATACTATTCCCTGTGTTATCCTCATATTATATACTGTTTGTCCATCTGGGGTTGTACTTGGCCGTCAATTGTAAGGGATGTATTTGTAGCTCAGAAAAGACTGATCAGAACTATTACATATAGTGGAAAATATGACTCAACTTCCTCTTTATTCAAGGAGCTAAACTTGCTTAAATTTACTTACTTGATACAATATTTCTGTCTTATTATTATACATAATGATGTTAATGATAACATAAAATTATTTAGATTTATTCAACACAACCATGGAACCAGAGGTAACAATATAAATTTGATATGTCCACAGCCGAGAACAACCTTGTACAAATATTCTATTCACTGTTTTGGCCCAAAATGTTGGAATGCATTACCAGAAGATTTAAAAACAATAACTGGCACAACTTTATTTAAAAAGAAACTCAAACAACATTTATTTACTAGGCAAAATCAAGCAGCTGTTGATTAATAATTAATACAGTATTGGTGCGTCATTATGTCCAGGTTAAGGTCAGGCTACTGTTTTGTTTTATTACAAGATAAGTATAAGATTGCTATATTGGAGCTTTTGTTAACTATTGCCGTCATACTTTAAATTATGTGATATGTATATTAAACTGCCAGCCAAGGAGCTCTTACTCAGCAGGTTAGTGCCTCTAAATATAATGTAAATATTTATTCCTGTATGTATACTGAATATTTGGCAATTAAATCTATGACTATGCAATACGATTCTGGGTCTCACTCTTAGGCAGCGACATAGAGAAATTAATGTTACAACGAAGGGTCACCAAATTACTTCCATCTATCCACAATAAAACCTAAGAGGACAGCTTCAAAATTCTCAAGGGATTTACGAATATACCACATGAAAGTATTCAATAATGCCAAATATTCCCACACGAAGTAATAGGCTGAAACTGAGGGGACACAGTCAACCTCGACAGTAATAAATACTTATCACAAAGGACATTGTTGATTAGTTGAGCAGTCTCCCAGAGCACGTATATTGCAGTAATTCAGTTAATATTTTTAAAAGTTGGATAGACTGCAACATGTCAGGATTTGCTAACAATAATACTATCCTCCACCACGCGTAAAGTTGCTGGGACAGAGGATAAAGCTATCTATAGTGTGTTCCCCTAATAGGAGTTAAAAGATCACAGGAGTCTTACATTCAAAACTTTAATTATAAAAAGAGACATTATAGTATTAACATTATCAAATCCCATAGAATTGAAAAAAAAAAAAATATGCATGCTATAGTGTAAGGTAATAGTTTAATGCCAGTTCCAAAAGATGTCATAATGGCATTAAGAAATATAAAGAAATGCATGCATTGTTGAAGTACAGGACAAACTTATTGCTAACTAAGTTTCAATTGGTGAAGGATATAATTGCACATACATACACACATATATAACTCATTCTTATGTAAATTTAATGCCATTCCCCCATCAGAGACACAGACAAATATCTCTGCAGAAATCTGAATGTGATTGGCTAACGCTAGTATTGTTTTACTCTTAAACTCATTTTCTATTCTAGCTGATTATATTTTGGTTAAACTATATTTAGGTAGATAACAAATACTATTTTCTAATAATATTTTGCATCTGCTTGCTAGGATATAATTCCTAACAGGACATTATGTATTGATTAATTTTTAGCACAAATCTGCTTTATCTTTAACTCCGGAGGCACTGAATCCTTAAATACGAAATAGTTTTTTTTTCTATGCAAAAGCAGTTATTGTACATTTGAGTAGACCCTTGTAGCAATCGACATTATACTATTATTTTCCATCTCAGCGATTCACTTGAATATGTAACTGTAATCAAAGTGTCATACGACGACTACTATGAAGATTATTTTCTTCTAAAAAGGTTTTAAATATAGTATTGATATTTCCTTGATATCTCATTAGTTTAGTGTCCTTTTAGCTATATAATGTCATAGAACGTATTGTAATGGTCCACTTGAACTAGAGAGGTAAACGCTTTACTATTTTTTTTTCCTTTAAAGCAGTGTTGATTACAAAATAGAGGAAAAATTATTTCTGCTCTATGGATTGGGCTATTTCATTATAACGCATCCATCACATATAACTGAAGTGGTTTCAAATGTCAATAGTCACAGTATTTTTATATGTGACATATTCTCTTTTGAAGAAAAAGTAAATAGCATAAAAAAAATACTTCAACACCAAGAAGCATAACACATACACATAGGAAAAATTAAATCCTTTATAAGATTAGACCATACCAAGACAAGTATATAAATTAACAAAGAATGATGTGTAGCCCACTAGTGGGCTCTTTTCTTTCCAATGCTATTTTATTGTCGCTAGTGAAAGTTTGAGGGCAACATGAGAATATTTTGAGGCATATGATCTCCCCAGAGCTTAAAGTGACTATGCAAAGGAACACATTTTGAAATTCAAACACCATTGACAACTCAAAGATATACAGAATCATTTAGATCTAAGATAAGCAAGAGAAAGTGACCATGATGTGAACTATTAGAAGGATAATCGAGAAAAGAGAAACATTCCATTTTATTATGCAGGTTTCTTTAAGGTCGATGAAACAAGAATGCTTATTTTCCTGGTAATAATGAAGAAAGATTTTTTTTCAATTAAGAATGATATTATTATTCTAATTGAACTACACTACAAATAAAATGACAAATTTACAAAGCATTTTTAGAGTCCTTCCTCTTTCTCGTATTTTCAATATATGTGATGAACTGAATGAAGCAAGTGAAAGTCTATTGAAATTAAATAGGACTGGCCAGGAAAACTTAGTGTCAAATATTTCCTCAGCTATTTTTTTTATATGCCTGTATCTAAACCGTATATTCAGGTGTAATTGGTACAGATCTCGTATATATAAATATATATATATATATATATATATATATATATATATATATATATATATATATATATATATATATATATATATATATATATATATATATATATATATATATATATATATATATATATTTATATATATTTATATATATATATATATTGATATATATTGATATATAATTAAAGAACAGAGACTTGGTACCAGTGAGTGAATCAAATTCATTCTTCATCAATTTTATACGTACTCGACTTACGCTTTCAATATTAAGCAAGTCTAAGTTGGAATCTGTTACTTAAAATTTTTGTTTTACATTACTTAATTAATGCCTTGTATGTGTGTTTGTGTGTGCATGTGTGTGTGTGAGCGGGCCGACGTGTGTGTGCGATTGCATCTGTGTTTGTACCCTTTCATGAGTTTTTTATTTATAACAAAATTCTGCAATAGCATTGTGAGTGCTTAATATCTTAGAAGATGCTTAGCCTTTTTGCACGTATATTTTCTTATTTTTCCTAACTCAAATACTTTTGCTTATTTTTGTTCTTTCAATGAGGATTGGTAGGTGTCTACATGGAAGGACCACCACTACAGTAGGCAAAATGTCTAGGAGGCAAATTGTCCATAGACAAACTCTCCGAAAATGGGCTAAATATCTATACAGTTATCGATTTTGGACACATATCATCCCAAACTCAAGCTTGTGCAAGAGCAAAAAGACCAATCTCGTAAATCACCTGGAAAAAAAATTCGAATTAAAAGGGTAAGTACAAACTAATTGGTTACTTTTGCTTTTTTAGCAAGAAAGAAACGTTCTTGGCATGGTTTACTAATACTTCGTTAGCCCTAATAAGAATATTTATAAGTTCCCATATCTATGAATTAATGCAACAGGAACCGTAGTAAATTACGAGTTTTAGAATATTAATATATGTTAACTTTTCGAATGTGATACCATCGAAATTTTTGTGATATGGGAGGATGAGGGAAAGCAGAGGTAATAATGAGAGAGAGGGAAAATCCTGTTCATAAAGCATCAAAGAAAAGCCTTAATGCAAGTGTGACATTATAATATGAAAGAAAGATGAGGTCTTTTATCATGGAAAAATACATATCCTGTCTGACAGCCTCAACCCACCCTCATTGTACACTTTTTATGAGCTTGTTCATAACTCTGATGTTCAAGCGCATTCATGCGAGAAAGAGGGAACGTTGGTTCGAGTATTTGTTTAAAGTAGTAGATGAGGCTAAAATATATAGTCAGTCTAATGCGTATGTATCTATATGCATATGTGTGAGTGTATGAGTGAGTTCTTGCATGTTGGGGATTTATATATATATATATATATATATATATATATATATATATATATATATATATATATATATATATATATATATATATATATATATATAGATATATAGATATATATATATATATATATATATATATATATATATATATATATATATATATATATATATATATATATATATATATATATATATATATATATATATATATATATATATATATATATATATATATATATATATATATATATATATATATATATATATATATATATATATATATATATATATATATATATATATATATATATATATATATATATATATATATATATATATATATATATATATATATATATATATATATATATATATATATATATATATATATATATATATATATATATATATATATATATATATATATATATATATATATATATATATATATATATATATATATATATATATATATATATATATATATATATATATATATATATATATATATATATATATATATATATATATATATATATATATATATATATATATATATATATATATATATATATATATATATATATATATATATATATATATATATATATATATATATATATATATATATATATATATATATATATATATATATATATATATATATATATATATATATATATATATATATATATATATATATATATATATATATATATATATATATATATATATATATATATATATATATATATATATATATATATATATATATATATATATATATATATATATATATATATATATATATATATATATATATATATATATATATATATATATATATATATATATATATATATATATATATATATATATATATATATATATATATATATATATATATATATATATATATATATATATATATATATATATATATATATATATATATATATATATATATATATATATATATATATATATATATATATATATATATATATATATATATATATATATATATATATATATATATATATATATATATATATATATATATATATATATATATATATATATATATATATATATATATATATATATATATATATATATATATATATATATATATATATATATATATATATATATATATATATATATATATATATATATATATATATATATATATATATATATATATATATATATATATATATATATATATATATATATATATATATATATATATATATATATATATATATATATATATATATATATATATATATATATATATATATATATATATATATATATATATATATATATATATATATATATATATATATATATATATATATATATATATATATATATATATATATATATATATATATATATATATATATATATATATATATATATATATATATATATATATATATATATATATATATATATATATATATATATATATATATATATATATATATATATATATATATATATATATATATATATATATATATATATATATATATATATATATATATATATATATATATATATATATATATATATATATATATATATATATATATATATATATATATATATATATATATATATATATATATATATATATATATATATATATATATATATATATATATATATATATATATATATATATATATATATATATATATATATATATATATATATATATATATATATATATATATATATATATATATATATATATATATATATATATATATATATATATATATATATATATATATATATATATATATATATATATATATATATATATATATATATATATATATATATATATATATATATATATATATATATATATATATATATATATATATATATATATATATATATATATATATATATATATATATATATATATATATATATATATATATATATATATATATATATATATATATATATATATATATATATATATATATATATATATATATATATATATATATATATATATATATATATATATATATATATATATATATATATATATATATATATATATATATATATATATATATATATATATATATATATATATATATATATATATATATATATATATATATATATATATATATATATATATATATATATATATATATATATATATATATATATATATATATAGATATATAGATATAGATACAAATATATATATATATATATATATATATATATATATATATATATATATATATATATATATATATATATATATATATATATATATATATATATATATATATATATATATATATATATATATATATATATATATATATATATATATATATATATATATATATATATATATATATATATATATATATATATATATATATATATATATATATATATATATATATATATATATATATATATATATATATATATATATATATATATATATATATATATATATATATATATATATATATATATATATATATATATATATATATATATATATATATATATATATATATATATATATATATATATATATATATATATATATATATATATATATATATATATATATATATATATATATATATATATATATATATATATATATATATATATATATATATATATATATATATATATATATATATATATATATATATATATATATATATATATATATATATATATATATATATATATATATATATATATATATATATATATATATATATATATATATATATATATATATATATATATATATATATATATATATATATATATATATATATATATATATATATATATATATATATATATATATATATATATATATATATATATATATATATATATATATATATATATATATATATATATATATATATATATATATATATATATATATATATATATATATATATATATATATATATATATATATATATATATATATATATATATATATATATATATATATATATATATATATATATATATATATATATATATATATATATATATATATATATATATATATATATATATATATATATATATATATATATATATATATATATATATATATATATATATATATATATATATATATATATATATATATATATATATATATATATATATATATATATATATATATATATATATATATATATATATATATATATATATATATATCAAATAAGCACATTACATATGTGAAAACATGAATAATTCTTTTACCCCGACCGGGACTCGAACCTAGGACTTATGATTACTAAGTCAAGGCGCTACCACTAGACCACAGAAGGTTTAAAAGGAATCCAACCTCATAGCTTATAACTGCTATACTTAGGAATGAACGCATTCTATCTGAATGCCACTATGTTCATATTACAGATTCCCCAACCTCACTCGTGGCTTCATTTTAGCATTTAATTCAATTCCCAATCTCATTCGGGCATGAAATATCAAATAAGCACATTACATATGTGAAAACATGAATAATTCTTTTACCCCGACCGTGACTCGAACCTAGGACTTGTGATTACTAAGTCAAGGTGCTACCACTACACCACAGAAGGTTAAAAGGAATCCAACCTTATAGCTTATATCTGGTATACTTAGGAATGAACGCATTCTAACTAAATGCCACTATGTTCATATTACAGATTCCCCAACCTCACTCGTGGCTTCATTTTAGCATTTAATTCAATTCCCAATCTCATTCGGGCCATGAAATAACCAATTAAGCACATTACATATGTGAAAACTTGAATCATTTTTTTTACCCCGACCGGGACTCGAACCTAGGACTTGTGATTACTAAGTCAAGGTGCTACCACTACACCACAGAAGGTTAAAAGGAATCCAACCTTATAGCTTATATCTGCTATACTTAGGAATGAACGCATTCTAACTAAATGCCTCTATGTTCATATTACAGATTCCCCAACCTCACTCGTGGCTTCATTTTAGCATTTAATTCAATTCCCAATCTCATTCGGGACATGAAATAACCAATTAAGCACATTACATATGTGAAAACATGAATCACTTTTTGCCCCGACCGGGACTCGAACCTAGGACTTATGATTACTAAGTCAAGGCGCTACCACTACACCACAGAAGGTTAAAAGGAATCCAATTAAATAAAACAACGATATATATATATATATATATATATATATATATATATATATATATATATATATATATATATATATATATATATATATATATATATATATATATAGTACTTATTAATTTCGTGACCCAAGCTGGTCACCTTCTCATTGCACTTTGAGAAGGTGACCATCTTAGGTCACGATATTAGTAAGTACTTTATATATATATATATATATATATATATATATATATATATATATATATATATATATATATATATATATATATATATATATATATATTTTCGTTTTTATATTTAATGTGCTTTTCCTTCCATTCTAGACTATGTTACCAGTTCAGTGTAATTAATATATATATGTATATATATATATATATATATATATATATATATATATATATATATATATATATATATATATATATATATATATATATATATATATATATATATATATATATATATATATATATATATATATATATATATATATATATATATATATATATATATATATATATATATATATATATATATATATATATATATATATATATATATATATATATATATATATATATATATATATATATATATATATATATATATATATATATATATATATATATATATATATATATATATATATATATATATATATATATATATATATATATATATATATATATATATATATATATATATATATATATATATATATATATATATATATATATATATATATATATATATATATATATATATATATATATATATATATATATATATATATATATATATATATATATATATATATATATATATATATATATATATATATATATATATATATATATATATATATATATATATATATATATATATATATATATATATATATATATATATATATATATATATATATATATATATATATATATATATATATATATATATATATATATATATATATATATATATATATATATATATATATATATATATATATATATATATATATATATATATATATATATATATATATATATATATATATATATATATATATATATATATATATATATATATATATATATATATATATATATATATATATATATATATATATATATATATATATATATATATATATATATATATATATATATATATATATATATATATATATATATATATATATTTTATATATATATATATATATACATATATATATATATATATATATATATATATATATATATATATATATATATATATATATATATATATATATATATATATATATATATATATATATATATATATATATATATATATATATATATATATATATATATATATATATATATATATATATATATATATATATATATATATATATATATATATATATATATATATATATATATATATATATATATATATATATATATATATATATATATATATATATATATATATATATATATATATATATATATATATATATATATATATATATATATATATATATATATATATATATATATATATATATATATATATATATATATATATATATATATATATATATATATATATATATATATATATATATATATATATATAT
>JAXCGZ010022296.1:5000-7500 GCA_037179515.1 Halocaridina rubra | reverse complement strand
TTGGATTCCTTTTAACCTTCTGTGGTGTAGTGGTAGCTCCTTGACTTAGTAATCATAAGTCCTAGGTTCGAGTCCCGGTCGGGGTAAAAACTGATTCATGTTTTCACATATGTAATGTGCTTAATTGGTTATTTCATGGCCCGAATGAGATTGGGAAGTGAATTAAATGCTAAAATGAAGCCACGAGTGAGGTTGGGGAATCTGTAATATGAACATAGTGGCATTCAGTTAGAATGCGTTCATTCCTAAGTATAGCAGATATAAGCTATAAGGTTGGATTCCTTTTAACCTTCTGTGGTGTAGTGGTAGCGCCTTGACTTAGTAATCATAAGTCCTAGGTTCGAGTCCCGGTCGGGGTAAAAAATGATTCATGTTTTCACATATGTAATATGCTTAATTGGTTATTTCATGGCCCGAATGAGATTGGGAATTGAATAAAATGCTAAAATGAAGCCACGAGTGAGGTTGGGGAATCTGTAATATGAACATAGTGGCATTCAGTTAGAATGCATTCATTCCTAAGTATAGCAGATATAAGCTATAAGGTTGGATTTCTTTTAACCTTCCGTGGTGTAGTGGTAGCGCCGTGACTTAGTAATCACAAGTAATAGGTTCGAGTCCCGGTCGGGGTAAAAAATGATTCATGTTTTCACATTTGTAATGAGCTTAATTGGATATATATATATATATATATATATATATATATATATATATATATATATATATATATATATATATATATATATATATATATATATATATATGCATATATATATTTTTTCTTTCTTTTTTCTTCTTATTCTTCTTTAATTTTTGAGTGTGACAGCATTGAATATGAGTGCTTGCGCGCACGCTCGTGCTTGTGTGTGTATTTTATATTTAGAAATGCAAGCATTTATTTAACATTTTTCTTTGGAAATGTTATCATATTATGGCATTTAGATCTAATTTATTTTCTGCCTTTAATATTATTAATTATTATATATGTACTATATATGTGTACGTGTGGGCATTTTATATTTAGAAATATTAATATTTACTTATTTATTTATTCATTTGCATTTTACTTAGGAATATGTTATTATCAAATGGCTCTTAGATCTAATTTAGCTCATCTGTTCATTTTTTTTTCTTTGCGAAACATCGAGTTGTGCGGTAAACGTAAAAAATAAGTGCCAAGCCCCTCGTACAGGTGTATGTATAATTTTCGTAGATTCACGTGTTATCTCTTGAAACACCTGTCAACAAAGTTCACTTGCGTCACAAGGGGATGGGGGGTGAGGGGAAAAGAGAAGAAGGCTATTTATTGTTTCTTTGCTTGTTTCTCCTTTGTGTGTCATGTTACAAAGTGAAGTATTGACGATTGACCCTTGGGACAGTTGCCCGTAGGATAATTGCATCTAGGACAGTAGCCTCTAACTCTCACTGCAAAATCGAACAATTGGCGCGTGATTATTGTAATATAAAATATATAATTAGGATATAAGGAATGAAAGAAGAGCAATATAAAGTATTTATTATTTTTCATACTAGGTTAGGTTAGTTTAGGTTAGGACAATGGTCCTTGGCTTGTTGTCCTGGAGACAATCGTCCTAATGGGAAATTGTCCTAGAGCAGTTATTATAACGACCCTTGTAAGAACGATCTCAAACAATTGTTCATTACGGAAAACTTTAGGTGAGGAAATTAGCATCTAAATCATTGTTGAAAAAAAAAATGGTGTTGGTGGAGTGGCATTCCTACCGACAGGATTCTTCTGGAGTATGATTCCTACTCGAGTAGGGAATTACAAAAAAAAAAAAAAAAAAAAAACGCAACACAAATTTATTGAGTTAATACAAATACTAAGTATAAAACTTGAGGAAGTGAACATATTGAATAAATAAAACCTAATCTACCCTTACTCTGTGAATACAAACAAATGAATTTGATTTTAGAGTAGACAAAATAAAAATGAAACCTATTATGGCCTAAAATAAAAAAAAAAAATTAAGAAAAAGTTAATATAGATATTAAGAGGTAGGAATCACACTTCAACGGCATAAAAGAGTCTTCAAAGCTCTCTCTCTCTCTCTCTCTCTCTCTCTCTCTCTCTCTCTCTCTCTCTCTCTCTCTCTCTCTCTCTCTCTCTCTCTCTCTCTCTCTCTCTCTCTATTTTGAATATAGTTGTTAACTTAATGAGCCTGCCGAGTTTATAAGAGTACCATACACAACTTATTATCTAATGTCTATGGAGACGAGAATATATATAAGTAACTTTAAGGAGTTGAGACCTCCTTGTTGGATGGCAGCAGCTACTGAGGAGTGTTGCATTGATCTCGTAAGTTTAGTAAGAAAACACCTTGAATACTTTTAATTCCTTCTGTAAACATAATTTTCACGTTTGCATTTTAAGGGTAAAAAAAACTCATGTATCAAGTTGAAAACCATGTTTAAGTTATTCACATTTGTGTGTGTTTTTTCTTCTGATCAAAGGAAAAGTTATCATATTTATCTAGTA
>JAXCGZ010022296.1:0-2500 GCA_037179515.1 Halocaridina rubra | reverse complement strand
TTATTACTATTATTATTATTATTATTATTATTATTATTATTATTATTATTATTATTATTATTATTATTATTATTATTATTATTATTATTATTATTATTATTAGTATTATTTATTCATTATAAGTGAGAATCGTATAGACTGAATATAGATGTGAAACAAACTTGACTAGTCTGAATTCCAATCTTTCGTCTGTGGAGCGGCAATTGGGTACATCCCTCTCTAAACTTTTCCTCCTATCTGAAACCCAGCTGTCTAGCAGTGCATCCCCTGACTCATTTAAAATCTCTCACTGTAACCTGTATGCTAGTTTCCGTTCCAAAGGTGTTTTTCTGCCTACTGTAACGCTAACACTCCCATTACAAGGCTCATGGACCTGGAATCTAATGTCTTTGATGTTTTCTGGCTGAAGATCTGTATCTCCACTACCACTATATTTCTTTGCTTCTGCTACCTCTCTCATAACTCAATTGACTTTGTGTCGTTTTTTGAATATGTGTCCTCTTGCCATGAGTCTGCTATTCTCACCTACATGGTGAAGGTCTCTATATAGGAGACTTCAATGTACACCGTAGTGAGTGGATTCAATCGAATCACACTGATGTGGAAGGAAGTGAGGCCCTTGCTTTCTTTTTTACTCACGATCTGGAGCAAATTATCAAATATCCTACTTGTGCCTGATCGCCGCAATCATGCAGCTAACACTCTTGACCAATTCATTACTTCTAGTCTTCAAACTATTCATATTCTGTACTTTTCCCTCTTGGTAAATCTGACCACTCCTTGATCTCAGTCTCTTGCATTATAGTTCCCCCGCTGCCGAGGCCGTGCGACACTCGTCAAACTGCGTCGTTGCACGGCACTATGAGGAGATTTGTAACCCGCGGATTGTTCGATGCAGTGACTGCTTCTACCCATCTACCTCCAGACTCTGCAAATCCCTTTCGTCTGTCTCTGCTAATTTCTATGACGTGTCTTCCTTCAAAAAGCTTGTCTATCTTCATCTCAGGGTCTAATACCTGCCTTATCTAAAGGTCTTTATTACCTCGACTATTTTTTCAAGATGTCCCTTTTCAACTTCGGCCTTGCCCTTAAGCTTCTACTCTTTTTTTGCTTCAGTTTTTTCTTGGTGCCTGGCCCTGTTGAGGGCAATTTTCTTGCACTTCCCGTTGTCATACTCATTAAAAAAATATCATATTGCGCATAAAGATGAGGTACTCCTCTGTATTTACTAATTTAAAAGATAAGTATGTTGAATAGTATAAATATGGGAGAAACATTCTAGCTATATTTTTCCATATAAATTTATTCTCCTAATTCGAAGGGGCTCCTATTTCAGTGATAATACTTTCAGAATTGTGACTCCATATACGCAGTATTGTTAAAGTAATACTTCGCCTTACATTGCCATTTTGTTTTTTATGAATGTAATCAATGTACATACAAAAGTTTATAGAATGCTTTTAGGTAAACCTTCTTTATTTATTTGAGAATATATGCAGAAGGTCTTTGAGACATTAAATAGGACTCCCCAGGATAGCTCAATATTTAGTCTTCACTCTATTACGGCCCTTTTCTAATTCCTACGTGCTTGTACACCGAATATATTGACGAATTTGTTGCACATCTTTTTTATCCCTTCACATCTGACAAGTCACAACACTCCCCATCTCTGCTTCTCTTATGCTTTCTTACTCATTTTTCTCGTTGCCAGGTCTCTGATGATTGCAGTATTCTTTGCCCGTCTTGGCGTCGCTCAAAAAAAAAAAGAAATATGATGTAGAATCATAGGAAGTTTAGCCAATATTCATCCTTTCAGTAAAAACTTTTCTGTTTTGTTAGTCTATCTAACCACCTTGACGAAGAAATGAAGGGAAATTCTAAATATTATTTTGTTTATAGATAGAAGTGTTGTGTAGGTATGAGTGTGTGTGTTTGTGTGTGTGTGTGTATTACCTCAGTGCCGATGAAATGCAAGAAATTTTTAAGAGTTCCATTGAGCAGATAGAGAAGCGGCAGGAGTGTCACGAAGTCAGCGTTTTTACGACGCCCTGTTGACACGCACAATATTGGAGGAGTCACGTCATATTACGAAAGTTGCAGAAGGAGGAGGATATGAATGTGAAGAGGAGGAGGGAAGGGGGAAGGGAGATAGAGGAAAAGAATGTGGATAAGAAAGTAATATTAATACCAATCCTCAAATCCTCTTAAAACTTTAGTGGCTTATCCTTGGCGAGATCAAATTTTGGGCAAATACACGCCATAAAAAGGGTACGATATCAAATGCACTGGTATGCAAGGAATCAACTGTCATCGGGGTGAAAGCTTAGAGATAGAGATAACAAAAACGAAAAAAAAATAGATAGGGGATGTGGGACGATCCTTGCGCAGACAGTGTCAAAGGACTAAGTGTCGAAAGACAAAATATCGACAGGGCAAAGTGTCGAAAGGTTAAATTAGGTTAGATTAGGTTAGGTTCTCTCTGTACAAAACAAGTCAACTT
>JAXCGZ010022295.1:0-13066 GCA_037179515.1 Halocaridina rubra | reverse complement strand
TAATAATATGAATATGAATATGAATAATATTAACGATAATACAGTATTATTATTATTATTATTATTATTATTATTATTATTATTATTATTATTATTATTATTATCATTATTATTATTATTATTATTATTATTATTATTATTATTATTATTATTATTAATACTTAGTTGCACTTTGTAGCTGTAGCCCCTCTTTCTTCCCTCCCCCATACATTGATGTCACTAAGGGCTTTGAGGGGTTTAGACTTCCTAGGGGGTGTATCTTCTGGGTTATGAGGGTAGGGAGCCTTTAGATGGTAAGTAGAGACGAAGATGTTAAGCTTCCCAAGGTCATTACTGACACATGAGAGGGGGAGCGGAGATGAGAGAGAGAGAGAGAGAGAGAGAAATATATATATATATATATATATATATATATATATATATATATATATATATATATATATATATAGAGAGAGAGAGAGAGAGAGAGAGAGAGAGAGAGAGGAGAGAGAGAGAGAGAGAGAGAGAGAGAGAGAGAGAGAGAGGAGAGAGAGAGAGAGAGAGAGAGAGAGAGAGAGAGAGAGAGATAATAATGATAATAAGAATAATAATAATAATAATTATTATTATTATTATTATTATTATTATTATTATTATTATAACAATAATAATAATAGTATTATTATTGTCCCTCAAATGATCTCTCTTCCATGTCGGGATTCGAACTTGGTAACACTAGTCTAGAGCTCTACAAGGAAGAGAGATTATATGAATACATTTGCAAATGCGCAATTGAATTTCATTTGTTTCATTATTATCCTCATTATTTTGGTTATTATTATTATTATTATTATTATTATTATTATTATTATTATTATTATTATATTATTGTTATTTTGTTGTTGTTGCTGTTATTTTTTGTTGTTATTAGTTGTATTATTATCATTGTTTTTATTATGTATACTATACTAATAACAACAGCAACTACTACTATTACAAGTAATGCTTGTAATAGTGGTAGTAGTAGCAGTGGTAGCAGTTGTAGTAATCGTAGGACATCAAAAATACCAAAAAATTCACAGTATGAGGTCAGATGTATAATAATGATGATAATGATAATAATAATAATAATAATAATAATAATAATAATAATAATAATAATAATAATAACAATAATGATGATAATAATGAAAATAATGGTTCGCGTCCCCGTCACGGTGTGAGGTTAGCAAGGGCATGCACTCAGGGTAAGGATTACATCTGCCAAAACAAGTCCTTCGCAAGAAGGCAACCGTCCTAGCCCTTGGTTTAAAAGGGAGTCCGTGACGTAAAACCGGAACAACAACAACAACATTACTAAAAATAATAATTTCCGGTGAGAAATATTTTATTGAGTGGTAGTAGTAGTAGTAGTTGTTGTTGTTGTTGTTGTTTTTGTTGTTGTTGTTGTTGTTGTTGTATTTAGTAACTACCGTCATGCACATTTAAGAGAGAATTGTGTTAAAGAGTCGCATGAGAAATCAAGTATGATATTTTGATCTTTATTTGCAAAGTTATGACTCTCTCTCTCTCTCTCTCTCTCTCTCTCTCTCTCTCTCTCTCTCTCTCTCTCTCTCTCTCTCTCTCTCTCTCTCTCTCTCTCTCTCTCTCTCTCTCTCTCTCTGTCGTGCGCGTTCTGTGTGTGTGTTTCTATTTGTGCATATGCAGTATTTTATTTATAATACTCGGGTAATACTTTTATATTAATATATGTAATCTGATTTTTTTTGTATAATATAAATAAAGGAAATATTTATAATACAAAATATTGTATGTTGGTATGCCATGTCAGCAGTCTCCCATTAAAATACTACAACTGAAAATATGTCTGACTTAACTAGGGCTGGCCATGGCAGCTCCAGGTCAAGTCTTCCTTCAGGAACAGTTCTTTCCCTATGCCTACTTCTACACCGAATATCCTGGCGTATTCGTTACACATATCTTACTATCCCATTGCATTTGACAAGTCACAATGCTCCCCATCTCTGTTTCTCTTTACTTTCTTTTTTCCCATTTCTACTATAATAATGGAAGGTTCACAGCTTATGGTCCCCAGTACTCTGCATATAGGGGTGCTAAAAATCTCCGGAAACCTTGTTGACTCCTCTGTTGGCGTGAGGGTAGATATGCTTGTTGATAGTAATGGTTCTGCTTCTAATCTCTCACCTCCTAAAATATCTGCTTCTTTCTCTTTTCACCTTTCTGATGTCCATGTGGTACACTCTAAACTTTCTTCTGTGGGACAGCACTTGGGTACATCCCTCTTCAGTCTCCTCTCTCTTTCTGAAACCCAGCTGTTTAGCTGTGCATCCCCTGACTCATTTCAATTCTCTAACTATAACCTGTATTATCGTTTCCATTCTAGAGGTGGAGTCTGTGCCTACTGTAATGTTAACACTCCTATTGCAAGGCTCATGGACCTTGAATCTCGTGACTTTGATGTTCTCTGAGTAAAGACTATCTTTCTACAACCACTATATATATTTGTTTCTGCTACTGCTCTCCTAACTCCACTAACTTTGTGTCTTACTTTGAATATCTGTCCTCTTGCCATGAGTCTTTGCTATATTCTCACCCACAAGCTGAAGGTCTCTATATTAGAGATTTCAGTGTACACTTTCGTGAGTAGATTCATTCTTCTCACACTGTGGAGCAGATTATCAAACATCCTACTCATGTTCCTGATACCTACAACTATGCAGCTGACACTCTTGACCTATTCTTTACTTCTAATCCTGCAAACTATTCTTATTCTGTACTTTCCCCTCTTGGTAAGTCTGACCAGCTTTTTATTTCAATCTCTTCAATCTTTACTCCCCCTCCATTAGTTTCTCCTACTAAGCGCCGCTTTGACACTTTTAGCATACCCAACGTGATGACCTGTATAATTTTCTCTTTGACTTCCCTTGCGATAACTACTTTGAGAACTGCAATCCTGAACATGTAGCCCTACAAGTTGCAGAGATCATAACCTCGGGAATGGAGGTGTTGATCCTTTTCTCTGTGAAAACTTTTACTCCCCCTAGTCTTTGGTTTGACTGTGCATGCTCCATGGCTATTTGATCGTACTAAGCTTCTTCTGACTTAACTCAATATACTTTTGTTATAGTTAGAAATCGCTGCCTTGCTCAGATTTGAAGGTTTAAGCATCCTTTTTCAGAAGCAAAGTTGATGACTTTAACTCCTCTCTCACTGATATATGTTTCTAATCCTTAACCAAAAACCTCTCCAAAAGCCTCTGTAGCTCAAGCTTTCCCCCTCTATTTGTTCTCATGGTTCTATAGCTTGCTCTCCCACGTACAAAGCCACTCTATTTTGCTCTCGTTATTTAGCCAACTCATCCTTAAGCGATTCCGGCGCTCCTGTTCCTTGCATTTTGCACCTCCCTAACCTCTTGCTCTCCCTTATACCTTTTTAACACATTGTCCACAAAGCTCTTCACCCTCTAAATACGAACAATGCTCAAGACCCGATGGCTTCCCTGCAAAGTTCCTTACGGAGGTTGCAGATTAACTGGCTCCCATGCTTTGCAGTCTTTTTTGCCTCATCCTCTCAACTAGTATATGTCCTTTATCTAGGAAGCACACTATAGTTCAAGCTTTTCCTAAAAAGGGTGATACTGTATTCCTTCTAACTAACTAGCGACTTTTAATACCCCTTTTAATACCTGTGGTTGTTGATGGCGCAACATCCAACGTATTCCCAGTTACCAGTGGTGTTTCAGAGGGTTCTGGTCTTTCGCCTACCATATTCCTTCTCTTCATCAACAATCTTCTCTAGTTCCCATCCTCCTCTCGTCTCCACACCTTTGTCGACGATTCTACCCTTCATTTTTCATCTGCCTTCTCTTCATAACCTTCATTTGCTACTCGTAATCAGTCTCGTATAACTCTTTCTTCAACTCTCAACTCCGATTTACTGAGAGTATCTGAGTGGGGCACCCAAAATTTAATGAAATTCAATGCCTCCACGATACACTTTCTGCCTATATTTTTATCTTCTTCTCCTCCTGAGAGCCCTATTGTCTTCTAAGACAGTGGTTCTCAACGTTTTTGGCCCACAACCCCCAAACAATATTAGTTGAGACTCATAACCCCTAAACAATATTAGTTGAGACTCATAACCCCTGCCTTCCCTCGAAGTGCTTCTGACACACACACACACACACACACACACACACACACACACACACACACACACACACACACACACACACACACACACCCACCCACCCACCCACCCACCCACCCACCCACCCACCCACCCACCCACACACACACACACACACACACACACACACACACACACACACACACACACACACACACACACACACACACACACACACACACACACACACACACACACAGAGTACATGCCTATGTCCCGGATCATAGCAACATAATTACAACATATATTATAAGGTAAATAATAATAGTACACACGTTATGTTTGATAAATCGTACCTTCCATAATTAATAATGCTAGGTTAAAATTAATGACGCCACTGTAAAATATAGCCTTTTCCTTTCTGAGCATAGAAAGTTAGTCCCACTGCAGCCGTTGGGGAATCACTAGTGACTAGTATTTGGTTTTAGGTTTTGTGAAGGTCCATACTGTTACTATTGTCCCGCCCAGCTCTTATCTCCAGCGTTATTCTTAAGATTGCGTAACTGTTCGTAACTAGTTACCATAAAATAATGAAATATATGGTAAATAAAAAAGGTTTCATGTACTGAAATTTAAACATTCAGTTTACTATTTGTTTGAAATTTATGAGCAGAATTATTTTGACTTAGCCTTGAAACAAAATCCGACCATAATACTATTTTTTATATTATTTTTTTTAACATCATCTCGCGACCCCAAGGTTGAGAACCACTGTTCTATGATAGCGAAATATATCCTCGTAATTGTATTAAAATATTAGGAATCCAGATAGCCTCTAAATTCTCTTGGAGGAGTCACATAATTCAAATTTCTAAATCTACATTTAAAACACCAGGGGTTCTGTTTCGTTTTCGTTATTGCATTTTTTCATTTCAACTACTTAAGATCTAAAAAGGTCTTACCCGTCCCTGCTTAGAATACTGCTTGCACATCTGGGGTACCATCCCTTTCTCTTTTCTATTGTTACTACTTCCATCGCTGCTCTGATGAGTTGTGAGTTGCATTCCTCTATCACTGCCAAGGGATGTAACACCCTCCAAGCAGCCTCGTCTCACAGGCACTCTGGAGATTTTTAGCTCGTAGATTGGTTGGTGCAGTGGCTGCTTCTTACCTTCCACCTCCAGACTCTGGAACTCTCTCCTCCTTTTGTCTTTCCTAAATCTTATGACCTACTTTTCTTCAAAAAGTGGATCTATCATCGTCTCAGAGCTTAATCCCGCCATATATCCAAGTCTGCATTATTTCGACTATTCTTTCAACGTATCGTTTTCCTTTTGTGTATCATTTTCTTATGTCTGCCTCGGTTTTAAACTTCTATATTTGCTTCGTCTCATTATTATCTTGGTGCCCGGGCCTGATGAGGGCAATTTTCTTGCCTGTCCCAGGGCACACACACACACACACACGCCTCATTAAGATTGTTATACACAAATGCTGATGGATTAGCTGGTAAGGCAGTAGAATTAAAATATAGGATTCACAACAGTAAGGCAGATATAGTAGCAATTACAGAGACTAAGTTGAGTGAGGACATAAACAGTGTCACAGTTTTTCCTAAGGGCTTCAGAATACTAAGGGTTGAAAGATCTGAGAGGACTGGTGGAGGGATAGCACTGCTCATAAGTGAAAGGATTCAAGTTGAAGAAATAAACTTGGCTATAGAAAGTGAGTTCAAGGAATTTCTTGTTGCTCGCATAAATACTGGGTCAGAGAGTATTATAATAACTGTTGTATACAATCCACCAAGGAACCAAAATAGGCTTGAAGTTTATGAGGAAAGTCATATAGGTACTATTGAAGTCATAAACTCAGTTGTTAACATGGCACGGGAAAAAAAATGTAGGATTTTGATTATGGGAGACTTTAATCATAAAGAGATAGATTGGATAAATCTTGACCCACACAGTGGTGAGGACTCATTCGGGGCAAGATTCCTAGATTGCGTACAAGGGAATTTCCTACACCAACATGTATTGGAACCAACAAGAGCCAGGGGTGGGGATGAGCCATCACTACTTGATCTAGTGTTCACAGATAATGTGTTGGATATTGAAAAAATTGAGTATGAACCACCAATTGGAAAGAGTGACCACTGTGTGTTGTTGATGGAGTATATCATTGAAGATATTCTTCCTGAGAGTAGAGGCACTGAGGACATGAGGAGGAACTATCGGAAAGGAGATTACATCAAAATGAATGAGCTTTTTGCAGTTATTGATTGGAGAACCTTATTTTACAACAAATCTGTACAAGAAATGTATGACATCTTTTGTGAGAAATATGGGAAGATAGTAGATTGCTGCATACCTGTCACCAAAGTAGGTGTAATTCATGCCAGAGAGAAATGGTTCGATAATGGGTGTAAAAGAGCTAAGGAGTGGAGAGACAAATGTTGGAAAAGGTATAGGAGGAGAAAAAACATAAATGCCTGGCAAACCTACAAAAGAGCAAGAAATGACTACCTAAGTAAAAGGAGAGAGGCAGAGAGAGACTATGAGAGGGACATCACTAGGAAGGCTAAAGAAAATCCCAAGCTTTTCCACAGCTTTATCAGAGGAAAAATGAAGGTAAAAGAACAGGTTTTAAGGCTAAAGAGAGCGGATGGAAGCATCACTGAGACGGATGAAGAGATCTGCAAAGAATTGAACAAGGAGTTTCAGTCAGTATTTACAGTAGAAAATACCCCACCCCCTCAGATTGCAGTGATAGAAGCTCAAGGGCCGGTATTAGAGAACATCAACCTTACAGCCACAGAGGTATGCAAAGCGCTGATGGATTTAGATGTTCATAAAGCTACAGGTCCTGATGACATATCCCCTCATGTGCTTAAAAAATGCGCAAGCACAATATCACTGGCACTAAGTATCATATTTAAGAAGTCACTGGAGTCGGGGGAGATTCCAAGATGCTGGAAACAAGCAAATGTGATACCTATCTTCAAAAAGGGAAGGAGGGATACGGCTCTGAACTATAGACCAGTTTCCTTGACCAGCATAGTTTGCAAACTTATGGAGAAACTACTAAGGAAACATATCTCTCTTCACTTGGAATCCTTCAACTTTTTGTCAGTGAGGCAACATGGCTTCAGAGAAGGTTGATCAACAGTAACAAACTTATTAGAATTTTATGATGAGGTAAGCCAAATCTTACTGGAAAGAGAGGGCTGGGCAGATCGCATATTCCTAGACTTCCAGAAAGCGTTTGACACTGTTCCACATGGGAGACTTATTAGGAAGCTGCAATCAATGGCTAGAATAGGTGGAAATGTTTTGGAATGGATAAAAACTTACTTAGAAGGAAGGGAACAGAGGGTTAGAGTAAGACACTCAGTGTCTGAATGGAGAAGAGTTAGTAGTGGAGTTCCACAGGGTTCAGTTTTAGGGCCACTTTTGTTCCTTGTATTTGTAAATGACCTACCAGAGTCTGTAAATTCATTCATGAATATGTTTGCAGATGATGCAAAGATTGTGAAGAAAGTAAAAAACGAGAACAATGGTAGAGAACTTCAGGAGGATCTAAATAATCTGCATGAGTGGTCAGAAAAGTGGCTAATGAAATTCAATACTTCAAAATGTAAGGTAATGAGAATGGGTACAAGTGCAAGAAGGCCCAAGCTTGACTACTCGGTGGCTGGAGTACAACTTCAAGAGACAGAAAATGAGAGAGATCTAGGAGTAAACATACTGGCAGATTTGTCTCCAGAAATACATATAAATGGCATAGTAAGGGCAGCATATGCATTCTTATCAAATGTAAGGGTAGCCTTCAGGCACATGGACAAGGAAATGTTCAGAAATATTTATGTAACCTATGTGAGGCCAAAACTCGAATATGCAGCCCCCTTTTGGAATCCGCACTTGAAAAAGCACATAGCTAAGCTTGAAAAAGTTCAAAGACATGCCACGAAACTGGTGCCAGAAATACGCTATCTCAGTTATGATGAGAGGCTGAGGGAATTAGACTTACCATCACTCGAAGCTAGAAGAGTGAGAGGGGATATGGTGACAGTCTTTAAATTCCTTCATGGTTATGATAGAGTGGATAGGGATCGATATTTTGATATGGCTGGCTCTAGAACTAGAGGTCATAGTTTGAAGCTTGGTAAGAAAACTTGTTTGCAGGATGTAAGGAAATCCTTTTTCAGTGTAAGAGTAGTTGATAATTGGAATTGGCTAAGCGAGGAGGTAGTTAATGCTATCTCAATCCATAGTTTTAAGGACAGGTATGATAAGTATGACTAAGCCTAAAATGGAACCGATCAGGAGACGGGAAGATACGAGCTTTGGGCTCTTTCCCGTAAACACAATTAGGTAATTACAATTAGGTAATTACACACACACACACACACACACACACAAATGATAAATTTTAGTTCCCGCTAAATAATGTAAATAAAGACTGATATTCCTATGCTTTAGGAATTAAGTGTTTTTCTTAGTCTGTAGGTTACTAGCCCTGAACCTATTACCAGTAAAATAAATATTATTTACCAATATAGTTTTTAAATGATTACTACGAAAAGATATATATCTATGTGCGTACAAACACGCACGCACACACATTTACAGGTATCATATTTAAGGAGTCACTGGAGTCGGGGGAGATTCCAAGATGCTGGAAACAAGCAAATGTGATACCTATCTTCAAAAAGGGAAGGAGGGATACGGCTCTGAACTATAGACCAGTTTCCTTGACCAGCATAGTTTGCAAAGTTATGGAGAAACTACTAAGGAAACATATCTCTCTTCACTTGGAATCCTTCAACTTTTTGTCAGTGAGGCAACATGGCTTCAGAGAAGGTAGATCAACAGTAACAAACTTATTAGAATTTTATGATGAGGTAAGCCAAATCTTACAGGAAAGAGAGGGCTGGGCAGATTGCATATTCCTAGACTTCCAGAAAGCGTTTGACACTGTTCCACATGGGAGACTTATTAGGAAGCTGCAATCAATGGCGAGAATAGGTGGAAATGTCTTGGAATGGATAAAAACTTACTTAGAAGGAAGGGAACAGAGGGTTAGAGTAAGACACTCAGTGTCTGAATGGAGAAGAGTTAGTAGTGGAGTTCCACAGGGTTCAGTTTTAGGGCCACTTTTGTTCCTTGTATTTGTAAATGACCTACCAGAGTCTGTAAATTCATTCATGAATATGTTTGCAGATGATGCAAAGATTGTGAAGAAAGTAAAAAACGAGAACAATGGTAGAGAACTTCAGGAGGATCTAAATAATCTGCATGAGTGGTCAGAAAAGTGGCTAATGAAATTCAATACCTCAAAATGTAAGGTAATGAGAATGGGTACAAGTGCAAGAAGGCCCAAGCTTGACTACTCGGTGGCTGGAGTACAACTTCAAGAGACAGAAAATGAGAGAGATCTAGGAGTAAACATACTGGCAGATTTGTCTCCAGAAATACATATAAATGGCGTAGTAAGGGCAGCATATGCATTCTTATCAAATGTAAGGGTAGCCTTCAGGCACATGGACAAGGAAATGTTCAGAAATATTTATGTAACCTATGTGAGGCCAAAACTCGAATATGCAGCCCCCTTTTGGAATCCGCACTTGAAAAAGCACATAGCTAAGCTTGAAAAAGTTCAAAGACATGCCACGAAACTGGTGCCAGAAATACGCAATCTCGGTTATGATGAGAGGCTGAGGGAATTAGACTTGCCATCACTCGAAGCTAGAAGAGTAAGGGGGGATATGGTGACAGTCTTTAAATTCCTTCATGGTTATGATAGAGTGGATAGGGATCGATATTTCGATATGGCTGGCTCTAGAACTAGAGGTCATAGTTTGAAGCTTGGTAAGAAAACTTGTTTGCAGGATGTAAGGAAATACTTTATCAGTGTAAGAGTAGTTGATAATTGGAATTGGCTAAGCGAGGAGGTAGTTAATGCTATCTCAATCCATAGTTTTAAGGACAGGTATGATAAGTATCACTAAGTCTAAAAATGGAACCGATCAGGAGACGGGAAGATACGAGCTTTGGGCTCTTTCCCGTAAACACAATTAGGTAATCACAATTAGGTAATCACAGGATGGTACATAACCTTTTTGCCAGAGGGGTAGGGAGAAAACCAAGCATTGTACATTTTATTTATTTTCTAAATTTGTTTCATTACTTTCAATATTTAGTTTGTTGAGTAGCATGCCCCTATGGCTTTCAAATTTGGAGACAGTGAAGCTATATATGTTTTTGACCGAATCTGGGCAAAGCCTAGAGTGAGGCCATGTAAGCTGGAAGTGAATCGCCGAAAAGCTAGGACAAAGTAAACACTGGATTACTGACAACTAGAATAAGTGATATGACAACGTCCATATGACTTCTTGCTCTGATACACCTGAAAAGCTCTTAGAAAAGCAAAAATCTTCTCTGCTAAATCTTATTGATTATTTTTCACGATATGAATGGTCTGGAATGTCACCGAACTTGAACCCCGCTCAACACATTTTAGCAATCGTTAAGACAGTCGAGGTGAAATTGATCCAAGAACGTAAAGTTAATTGGTTTCAAAAGACGAGCTTCCGAGATATATGCAAGATATGTTGAAGAATCTTGAGTTTGACAATGATCTCTAAGAGTTACTACTCTGATCATACCCTTTATGACTGCTGGTCATGCGAGACGCGTAAGGATTCATGATAGATTCTCTATTGTTTCAGCGTTATATGAACACACACACACACACACACACACACAGAGAACTTTTTCGTGAGGAAGAGAGAGAAGCTGCCGTCCAGATTCTGCCTTGAGGGAAATCTAGAAGAGTTGCCAGACGTGGAGCCTCACACCACATTACCTAATTTTTTGTGTAAACTGGGGAAAGCTCTTAAGCCGTTTTACCTGATCCTGTGGTTCTATATATTGTTAAAAACAGTATCCTTCCCATTTATATTAACTAGTTAGTTAGTTTGATACACGAAAAAATTGAATAATAAAAGAAAAAAAAATTACCAAATACCCACCTGTCAACAGTACTGAGTTAAGTTGCCAAGTAGTACAGCAGTCCTATTTTCTTCATTTTTTTTTTTTGCTTTTCTTTTAGCTTTCTCGTTTGCTATTTTGTTATTTTGTATATATATTGAGTTAAATGTAAAGTCTAAATCCCGTGATAACATATCTTGGTTAGCAAGTCAGTTTATCAGTTAGGAAGAATATATAACAGAAACAGGTGGGTGCCACCTCGAACACAAATTCGAATTTTCCTTCAGGTTTGACTTTTGTTTTTCTTTTTCTTTTTATACTTAAATTACCATGGTCAAGTTTTTAAGTTAAGATGTGTGTTACCAGAAGGGAGACAAACTGAGTCACTAAATAGCACTTATATGGAGATATAAAAATTCTGTGTGAAGGTAAATTAGAAGTTTTTCTCTTTTCTTTTTTTTTTTTCCTCTTTCTCGTCTTCTTTCTATATTCTGTGAGAGGGAGAACATAAAAATGAAGCCATCTCTGTCCCAAACCTCTCCCACCCATGGGTCGGGAGAAGGGGTAGTCATCAGAGGACTTAAACAGAGAATCAAGAAGTTAGAGGAAATGGTTACAAGCCTTGATGATAAAATTCGGAATATGGATGGAGAAATGAAAGTGAATGAAACACTCAGAGAACAAATAAGATCTTTGGAGGAAGCAAATAAAGCACAAGGGCAGGAGAGAAAGGAACTAGAAAAAAGAATAAAGAAGCTGGAAGGGGAAAAGAGTCAACTAGAATCTAGAATCTCTAATCAAGAAGATAAAAACAAACAGCTAAATGACAACCTAAAGGAATTAGATGTTAGTTCACTGCTATCTTCTGAGAGAGACGAGATTGCTGCTTGGAATGTTCAGATTAAGGAAAACATTGAACAGTTCAGAAAAGAGTTCCAGGAGCTGAATATGGAAAATGATGCCATGAAAACGTCCTTTGCTGATGCACTAAAGGGGAATGTGGCAGTAAAAGAGGCTGTAAAGGTGGTGGCACTGGAAAACATACAAACAGTTGACTATAAAGAGACAGTAATCGAAAAAATGAAAGACGTTGTGATGGAAAGGGCAAACCCACTCATCAGACAGGCACTTGATAAGGAGAAGACAGTGGTAATCTCAGGCATAAGTGAATCCCAGGAGCCAACATGGCAGGGGAGACTTGAAGAAAATAAAGCTAACGTTGTAGGCCTGATAAGAAAGCTTGGAGTAGTATGTGGTCCTGAGGATATTGTAAACATACACCAACTAGGTAAATATTCGAGGGAAGGAAAGCCGAGACCAACAAAAGTAACCTTTGAGAGAGGGGAGACATGTAGGGAAATATTGTTGAGAAAAAAAAGTCTAAAAGACCTTCAAGAATGCAAAGAAGTGTTCATTAGACGATACAGAACACAGGAAGAGATGGGAAAGATCAAAAACTTGTTGCAAGAGGCAAGAAGGTTAAATGATGAAAGAAATGAAGAAGAGAAGAAAAATTTTCGTTACGGAATACTTCCAGACAAAGGGGAGATAAAGAAGATAATGACAGAAGATCAGGGGATGGGGCCTCATTAAGATTGTTATACACAAATGCTGATGGATTAGCTGGTAAGGCAGTAGAATTAAAAGATAGGATTCACAACAGTAAGGCAGATATAGTAGCAATTACAGAGACTAAGTTGAGTGAGGACATAAACAGTGTCACAGTTTTTCCTAAGGGCTTCAGAATACTAAGGGTCGAAAGATCTGAGAGGACTGGTGGAGGGATAGCACTGCTCATAAGTGAGAGGATTCAAGTTGAAGAGATAAACTTGGCTATAGAAAGTGAGTTCAGGGAATTTCTTGTTGCTCGCATAAATACTGGGTCAGAGAGCATTATAATAACTGTTGTATACAACCCACCAAGGAACCAAAATAGGCTTGAAATTTAT
>JAXCGZ010022294.1:0-13096 GCA_037179515.1 Halocaridina rubra | reverse complement strand
TAAGCCTTTACCATAAAAAAATGAGAGAAGACAAACGCACAAGAATCTTGAATATCCTCAGCACACCATCAATATAAGTATCTAAATACCCGTTGGGGGGGTCTTTAAGAAGCAAATGGAAATATCAAAGTAGTATGTACGCAACTCCGTTTCCCTTTGGGCTAAAACGTGCGAAAGAAATGCTCCCTAAGATAATTGCTGAGGTTGGGTTACCATTTCCATCCCTTTATATTATGAGGAATATGAGCATCACTTCCTGCTTTACTGAGTAATTTCTCTCTCTCTCTCTCTCTCTCTCTCTCTCTCTCTCTCTCTCTCTCTCTCTCTCTCTCTCTCTCTCTCTCTCTCTCTCTCTCTCTCTCTCTCTCTCTATATATATATATATATATATATATATATATATATATATATATATATATATATATATATATATATATATATATATATATATATATATATAATGTATATTTGTACATTTTGGCAGTAAATTTTCTTGTATACATAGTTTGCTGAATATGACCGCTGTTTTTGCATTTGCAATTTTCTTGTATAACTTTTCCAAAGTTCTTACAATAACTTTTTCATTATTGTTGAGGCTCTATAATAAGTGGGATAATTTAAGAGAATTCATAACGTTTCGCACAGCTTCGTACATTGTCAAATTATTATCTGTTTAGTATGTGTATATATATATATATATATATATATATATATATATATATATATATATATATATATATATATATATATATATATATATATATATATATATATATATGTGTGTGTGTGTGTGTGTGTGTGTGTGTGTGTGCGCGCGTTCGCTTGCGTGCGTGCGTGCGTGCGTGTGTGTGTGTGTGTGTGTGTGTGTGTGTGTGTGGTGCGCGCGCGGCGTTCGCTTGCGTGCGTGCGTGCGTGCGTGTGTGTGTGTGTGTGTGTGTGTGTGTGTGTGTGTGTGTGTGTGTGTGTGTGTGTGTGTGTGTGTGTGTGTGTGAAGGACTAATCTTAATGTTTTGAAGAAGACTTTAACACTCATATACCCTTTAGTTTTTGAAGGAAGTGATTAATAGAAATAATAGATCCTTAGAATGACGATCATTTCTTGATTTATTTTTGCCACATGCAACTAGCAAAATCCGTTAGGATGAATAGAGTATGTCGAAGCTCTGCTACTTCAGTAATTTTGTAATAGGTGCAGCCACCTTGCATGGTCAGTGTTAGATTGCATTGCGTTTGGAAAAACATATTCAGTAGTCATAATCTATTTGTGTTCTTAGAACTTCTTAGATTATGCTGTGAAAATTATGAATTATTGTTATATGCCAGGTGATTCATTTTAAGCGTCATGACAATGGTTTCTTAATAGAGAACAGATATGACTGCGTGAAGCCCAGTAATTTCATAGCATTTGGTTCATATTGACTGAAGCTTTTTTATTACTAATTAAAGTTATAAATGTATTCAACCCTCACTTACACGTTTCCTAATGAAAATATAAATTGTAATTTTTCCTATTCTTATTCTCATAATCTTTAAAAGCCTTCTCCATATTTAAGGCGGAAAAAATTATAAAATAAGTACTGATGCTACATTATATTTTATGAATGTGATACCAGGATAGCCAAAGAATGTTCCCCCCCCCCTCGGTCCTGGGCACAAAAAACCATAAAGCGAAGAGAAACAGATGGGGGCGGTATGCGATTTCCATTTAGGAAATATAAATTGGAGTACAAGCAAATATCTGGTCGCAGTCGTTCTATTGGTTCAGTTGTCCTGTGTGGGCAGTTGTCCATTGGGGCAATTGTTGAAGGGGCAATTGTCCACGGGGCATTTGTCTGGGGGCAGTTGTAAGCTATGGTGAAGAGAAAATGTATGGGTCACTTTTGAAAGCTAAGTTCATGAAGTTTTAGGTAGGCCGGGCGCTATATCGTGTGAGCTACTAAAGTGCTATTAGCATATCTTCAGAACTCTAAAAGAAATTAAAACTGATGTGTATAAGAAAACTGTCATACTCTGTTTTTCATCCGTTGGGGGAGCAAATCAGCTCAACTAAATATCTGTCCCGAGCTGGTATAAAGGAAGTGTTCTGTTGTCAGGAAGGACATCCGGCAAAAAACTATTGAGTTGAAAGCCAAACACTATAATCCATAATGAGGGTAATAAGGCAGATCTATATGAACTTTGGAAGAGCTGCGGAGGAGAAAGAATTATTTTTAATTTCCTTTTATTCTGATCCTTTTTCTCTTTCCTTTTCCTTTCTCTTTTATTGTACCTCTTCCCTCTCACCCTCTCTTTCCACCTTTTTTCACGTGTTCAAATCTTTATCTGTTTTTAGTGAAGAGAACTGTCACTTGCACATTTGGGAATCATCTTTATCATTAGAATATAGTCTTCTTCTTCTTCCTCTATTTGCGTTCCCATTTTCATATGGGGTCGCATCTCTTCACTAGTCGTCTCCACTGGTTCCGGTCCACCACTTGCTCCTCCTCCAGCTGTCTCTCTCTGAGATCCTCCTTCAGTCGGTCCTTCCACCGTAGTTTAGGTCTTCCTCGTCTACGTCTGCCCTCCACGTCCATCTCCATCACTCTCACACCCACGTAGTCTTCTTTCCTCTTCACATGACCGAACCACTGTAATCTCCTCTCCTGCGCTTTCGCCGACGCCTCCACCACCTTCACTGTACCTCTGATCTGGTCATTTCGTATCCTGTCCTCCCTCGTCACCCCACACATCCACCTCAGCATTCTCATTTCTGCGACATCTATCTTCCTTTCTTGAACCTTTTTCACCGGCCACGTCTCCGCACCGTACAGCAACGCTGGTCTCACTATCATTAGAATATAGTAGATGATGAAATTTATGCCACAGTGGATACTGATGAGATATTTTTTATTAATATTCCTCTTATGCCTCTGCACTTGGCAGATGGTGAGCATAGAGATCAATGAAGGATAATCTTATAGATTTATAAATAAATAGATAGGGTGACTGGTACAGCAAGGTGATGATGAATACAAATCTATAACACTCCATTTTATATTCCTCAAAGTTGCTGACCGGGTAATTCTGCTCATTTCATATCCTGAGCTTGTATTGCTGCTATTTCAATAGTAGATACCGACTCTTCAAGGTTCTTAAAACCGCTCTTCTTTACCAGACTTACATAGGGTTAATAAGAAAAGGGTTACAACGTACTTCTCGTGGTAGCCTCTGTCAACTGAGCAGATTGTTACTGCCGCAATAGATGTTTGCAAATCGTAATGAAACCGTGTTATAACTCTTTATGGATTGCATATTTGCAAATTAATTGCAACATCATTTATTGCGGAGTCAAGAGTGAAGTAGTTTCTCCATGATTTCAGGCCATCAGAAGGACAAAAAATACCTATCTCAATACTCTATATAAATAATGAGCTACAGACCATCTAGTTTAATATATTTGAATCTTATCATGTTTTGTGTTATTTTTGTGAGTGCCCTTTATTATTTTAAGGGGGGGGGGGATCTTGTTTAGTGTCCTTTAGTGACAAGCAACTTCTTACCTTTATTGCAGTAACTTTTCACTCCACTGCAGTACAAAGAGATTATTGGTTTTCAGTTACAAGTAATCTCTTATAGACTTTGAACATCCTATTACACCCTCAGAAAGAGAATTCCTCTTTGAAGTGAAATTACTTTCTGGGATTCTCTCAAGTTTGTGTAACTCGACTTAAACTGATGGAACTCTTATATATTGGATGTTCTGCCGACTTATCCGAGATCTATATTGTTACAGCAAGATTTAACTTTTTTGGATGCCTGATCTTGGTATCTTATATTTATATATATATATATATATATATATATATATATATATATATATATATATATATATATATATATATATATATATATATATATATATACACACACACACACACGTATATATATGCATATGTATATCTATATGTATACATGTGTATATATATGTATGTATACATGTATATAATAATACACACACACACACACACACACACACACACACACACACACACACACACATATATATATATATATATATATATATATATATATATATATATATATTTCTTAGTCTACATCTTTTCCTACTTTTATGTGGGGTCGATGTTGTTTGCCTTCTTGCGAAGGACTTGTTTTGGCAGATGTAATCGTTACCCTGAGTGCATGCCCTTGCTAACCTCAGACCGTGACGGGGCGCGAACCCTCGACCTGACGCTTCAGAGTCGCGGACGCTTCCGCTTGAGCCACGGTGACTATATATATATATATATATATATATATATATATATATATATATATATATATATATATATATATATATATATATATATATATATATATATATATATATATATATATATATATATATATTAAGAAAGTCTAAAGCTTTATATAGCTCTGATAATTGTAGATTTATTTCAATTAATTGTTTTATTTATATGTTATATAAAAAGTAAAAAAGACTCATTTTAAATTATAATAATGAATATTGTTTATTTCATAAGTCCCACTGTATCAACGTTAGCGCAAGTATGAAATCACATCCTTAATACTTAAAGTTTTGTAAAAAAAAAAAAAAAAAAAAAATATATATATATATATATATATATATATATATATATATATATATATATATATATATATATATATATATATATATATATATATATATATATACACACACAAAGTGAAACCAAAGTTTTTTTTCTTTCGCATATCAAACTTCAGAAACAATTCGAACATTGTCTATTTTGGAATAAGCGAGGTTTATGCTGTCAATAAGTGTCTTCCCTAACTGAAAAAACAGAAAGCAGTTTCACGTCATTTCCCAAGAACGCCTCCAGTCTCCGACATTTACTGGGTTGGAAAAAGAACATTTAGGCATGTGACTAAACGTTTTGACAGGCTCGATATTAAGAGTTGAATGCACGTGGATGGCACATGTTGACTGTTTAACAATGCAAACTTGGAGAGTTACTGCTCTTTAACAAATCGCGTCATGTTATCAACTTTTCCTTTCACTTTTCACTCATGACTTCAAGCCTATTATCACTTTTCTGCAATTTTAAAGTTTGTTTATTGTTGGTTAACTTAAATAATGACAATATTTTTATCGGCATAGATTTGTTATGGTATGTCCATCCACAGCAGAAAGCAGAGAGCTGATGTGTGGGCTTTTTGGGTGTGAGCGCAAGCGACCTCGCTTAAGGTACTCGCAGAAGGTGCTGAAAGAGCTCGTCATATATTATGACCTCAATGCTTCACATCTTAGTTCAATTTATCCTCCATGATATCAGCACATGTACTGATATAATTGTTGCTCAGTTGTTGGTATGAGATGTTCATCTTTGTTGTTCAAGTGTTGGTGTACATGATAGCTCAAATGCTTCTCGTAATCCAAGTATGCAACTTTTCTCCTTTTTCCCAATATATTATCTGTGTAGCACAGGGTAGCTGTCATATTTAATGGCCATACCTTTAATCATAGTTGTTTTTTTTTAATTCGCTTAAAAGCTGTTATCAATAAAAACTTTTACTTAAATAGGTTTAGTCGAAATGACTCTGCTGAAATAGATGGCTATGTCCAATCAGCAAAGATTTTAAACAAAGGCTGATGCGATGACTTGAGTTGCCTTAGACATTTGCTGTATTTAGTAATATAAAAGCTAAAAGAAGTAATGAAATCAAGATTATATAGTTTTGTCACCAGTTTGGTGTGGTACGAACTAGTTACAGGAGATGCCGTATTACACTAGCGTTATAATAATAATAATAATAATAATAATAATATAATAATAATAATAATAATAATAATAATAATAATAATAATAATAATAATAATAAAAATAATGATAATAATAATAATAATAATAATAATAATAATAATAATAATAATAATAATAATAATAATAATAATAATAATAATGAGAAGGAAACAAGACGAAGTAGAAGAAGAAAAAGAAAATATACTAATAAAATAGTTGAAATAAGAGAACCTGAAAAAAGAAGTTGCAAATAATCATGTAAGTAAATATGCAAGGGATGTCCCTCCTCCGCTTGCTGCTTTTCCAAGAATTGTTCAAAGTAAACATATATGAAATTTATTAATTGACGCACACACACACACACACACACACACACACACACACACACACACACACACACACACACACACACACACACACACACACACACACACACACACACACACACACACACACACACACCACACACACACAGAGGGTTAGAGTAAGACACTCAGTGTCTGAATGGAGAAGAGTTAGTAGTGGAGTTCCACAGGGTTCAGTTTTAGGGCCACTTTTGTTCCTTGTATATGTAAATGACCTACCAGAGTCTGTAAATTCATTCATGAATATGTTTGCAGATGATGCAAAGATTGTGAAGAAAGTAAAAAACGAGAACAATGGTAGAGAACTTCAGGAGGATCTAAATAATCTGCATGAGTGGTCAGAAAAGTGGCTAATGAAATTCAATACCTCAAAATGTAAGGTAATGAGAATGGGTACAAGTGCAAGAAGGCCCAAGCTTGACTACTCGGTGGCTGGAGTACAGCTTCAGGAGACAGAAAATGAGAGAGATCTAGGAGTAAACATATTGGCAGATTTGTCTCCAGAAATACATATAAATGGCGTAGTAAGGGCAGCATATGCATTCTTATCAAATGTAAGGGTAGCCTTCAGGCACATGGACAAGGAAATGTTCAGAAATATTTATGTAACCTATGTGAGGCCAAAACTCGAATATGCAGCCCCCTTTTGGAATCCGCACTTGAAAAAGCACATAGCTAAGCTTGAAAAAGTTCAAAGACATGCCACGAAACTGGTGCCAGAAATACGCAATCTCGGTTATGATGAGAGGCTGAGGGAATTAGACTTGCCATCACTCGAAGCTAGAAGAGTAAGGGGGGATATGGTGACAGTCTTTAAATTTCTTCATGGTTATGATAGAGTGGATAGGGATCGATATTTCGATATGGCTGGCTCTAGAACTAGAGGTCATAGTTTGAAGCTTCGGAAGAAAACTTGTTTGCAGGATGTAAGGAAATACTTTTTCAGTGTAAGAGTAGTTGATAATTGGAATTCGCTAAGCGAGGAGGTAGTTAATGCTACCTCAATCCATAGTTTTAAGGACAGGTATGATAAGTATCACTAAGTCTAAAAATGGAACCGATCAGGAGACGGGAAGATACGAGCTTTGGGCTCTTTCCCGTAAACACAATTAGGTAATCACAATTAGGTAATCACAGATATATGATATCCCTGGTTGTGGATTATCTCTAATAATTTTACGCAACTAAAGAATAGATCCCTCCCTGGCCTTCTAATTTTCTTATGGCTATAAAAATTAATGTGATTGTTTGGCCTGCTTGTTTTAGGGATGGGGGGGGGGGGTTGATGGGTTGGCATTTTCTTATTTTTATACTTTATTGTCTTGTCACAAAACAACCGAAAAAGGAAAAGTCATTTTGGAATATGATCATAAGGAGTTATATATATATATATATATATATATATATATATATATATATATATATATATATATATATATATATATATATATATATATATATATATATATATATATATATATATATATATATATATATATATATAGTCTTCATTACTATATTTATTTACTTTCACCTGTACTTAGCTTCTCAAATGCCTAAAAGAGCTTCCGATATTGCATATATGACTCTATGCAAAGTGTCTTAGTAAAAAGAATGAGCCCCATTAAATATCTCATAATAATAATAATAAAAATATTTTTCTTCAGATAACCTTTTCCCCCTTTTGTCGAGAAATTAACCTGGAAACTTTAGCCTAGAACTCCGCTGGGCCCAGTGGACTTATAGTTCCGAGGTTCGATTCCCGACAAGGGAGGTAGAATTATTTGCAGACTTATGCAAATGCGTTATTGTATTGCATTTGTTCTATAATAATGATAATAATAATAATAATAATAATAATAATAATAATAATAATGGTTATAATAATATTAGCAATAATTTTATTAATAATAATGAAGATGATGATAATAATAACAGCTTGATAATGCACTATGAGTAATCAGTTATTGGTATTTTTTCGTCATTGTTAGCAAATTTTTACCTTTTCCCTTTCAAATGTTCTTCAGCTGGGGAACTTCGTCCTTTCTCCTCTTTCTGTTTCTGATTCACCGTATATATATATATATATATATATATATATATATATATATATATATATATATATATATATATATATATATATATATATATATATATGTGATTACCTAATTGTGATTACCTAATTGTGTTTACGGGAAAGAGCCCAAAGCTCGTATCTTCCCGTCTCCTGATCGGTTCCATTTTTAGACTTAGTGATACTTATCATACCTGTCCTTAAAACTATGGATTGAGGTAGCATTAACTACCTCCTCGCTTAGCGAATTCCAATTATCAACTACTCTTACACTGAAAAAGTATTTCCTTACATCCTGCAAACAAGTTTTCTTCCGAAGCTTCAAACTATGACCTCTAGTTCTAGAGCCAGCCATATCGAAATATCGATCCCTATCCACTCTATCATAACCATGAAGGAATTTAAAGACTGTCACCATATCCCCCCTTACTCTTCTAGCTTCGAGTGATGGCAAGTCTAATTCCCTCAGCCTCTCATCATAACCGAGATTGCGTATTTCTGGCACCAGTTTCGTGGCATGTCTTTGAACTTTTTCAAGCTTAGCTATGTGCTTTTTCAAGTGCGGATTCCAAAAGGGGGCTGCATATTCGAGTTTTGGCCTCACATAGGTTACATAAATATTTCTGAACATTTCCTTGTCCATGTGCCTGAAGGCTACCCTTACATTTGATAAGAATGCATATGCTGCCCTTACTACGCCATTTATATGTATTTCTGGAGACAAATCTGCCAATATGTTTACTCCTAGATCTCTCTCATTTTCTGTCTCCTGAAGTTGTACTCCAGCCACCGAGTAGTCAAGCTTGGGCCTTCTTGCACTTGTACCCATTCTCATTACCTTACATTTTGAGGTATTGAATTTCATTAGCCACTTTTCTGACCACTCATGCAGATTATTTAGATCCTCCTGAAGTTCTCTACCATTGTTCTCGTTTTTTACTTTCTTCACAATCTTTGCATCATCTGCAAACATATTCATGAATGAATTTACAGACTCTGGTAGGTCATTTACATATACAAGGAACAAAAGTGGCCCTAAAACTGAACCCTGTGGAACTCCACTACTAACTCTTCTCCATTCAGACACTGAGTGTCTTACTCTAACCCTCTGTTCCCTTCCTTCTAAGTAAGTTTTTATCCATTCCAAGACATTTCCACCTATTCTAGCCATTGATTGCAGCTTCCTAATAAGTCTCCCATGTGGAACAGTGTCAAACGCTTTCTGGAAGTCTAGGAATATGCAATCTGCCCAGCCCTCTCTTTCCTGTAAGATTTGGCTTACCTCATCATAAAATTCTAATAAGTTTGTTACTGTTGATCTTCCTTCTCTGAAGCCATGTTGCCTCACTGACAAAAAGTTGAAGGATTCCAAGTGAAGAGAGATATGTTTCCTTAGTAGTTTCTCCATAAGTTTGCAAACTATGCTGGTCAAGGAAACTGGTCTATAGTTCAGAGCCATATCCCTCCTTCCCTTTTTGAAGATAGGTATCACATTTGCTTGTTTCCAGCATCTTGGAATCTCCCCCGACTCCAATGACTCCTTAAATATGATACTTAGTGCCACTGATATTGTGTTTGCGCATTTTTTAAGCACATGAGGGGATATGTCATCAGGACCTGTAGCTTTATGAACATCTAAATCCATCAGCGCTTTGCATACCTCTGTGGCTGTAAGGTTGATGTTCTCTAATACCGGCCCTTGAGCTTCTATCACTGCAATCTGAGGGGGTGGGGTATTTTCTACTGTAAATACTGACTGAAACTCCTTGTTCAATTCTTTGCAGATCTCTTCGTCCGTCTCAGTGATGCTTCCATCCGCTCTCTTTAGCCTTAAAACCTGTTCTTTTACCTTCAGTTTTCCTCTGATAAAGCTGTGGAAAAGCTTGGGATTTTCTTTAGCCTTCCTGGTGATGTCCCTCTCATAATCTTTCTCTGCCTCTCTCCTTTTACTTAGGTAGTCGTTTCTTGCTCTTTTGTAGGTTTGCCAGGCATTTATGTTTTTTCTCCTCCTATACCTTTTCCAGCATTTGTCTCTCCACTCCTTAGCTCTTTTACACCCATTATCGAACCATTTCTCTCTGGCATGAATTACACCTACTTTGGTGACAGGTATGCAGCAATCTACTATCTTCCCATATTTCTCACAAAAGATGTCATACATTTCTTGTACAGATTTGTTGTAAAATAAGGTTCTCCAGTCAATAACTGCAAAAAGCTCATTCATTTTGATGTAATCTCCTTTCTGATAGTTCCTCCTCATGTCCTCAGTGCCTCTACTCTCAGGAAGAATGTCTTCAATGATATACTCTATCAACAACACACAGTGGTCACTCTTTCCAATTGGTGGTTCATACTCAATATTTTCAATATCCAACACATTATCTGTGAACACCAGATCAAGTAGTGATGGCTCATCCCCACCCCTGGCTCTTGTTGGTTCCATTACATGTTGGTGTAGGAAATTCCCTTGTACGCAATCTAGGAATCTTGCCCCAAAGGAGTCCTCACCACTGTGTGGGTCAAGATTTATCCAATCTATCTCTTTATGATTAAAGTCTCCCATAATCAAAATCCTACATTTTTTCTCCCGCGCCATGTTAACAACTGAGTTTATGACTTCAATCGTACCTATATGACTTTCCTCATAAATTTCAAGCCTATTTTGGTTCCTTGGTGGGTTGTATACAACAGTTATTATAATGCTCTCTGACCCAGTATTTATGCGAGCAACAAGAAATTCCCTGAACTCACTTTCTATAGCCAAGTTTATCTCTTCAACTTGAATCCTCTCACTTATGAGCAGTGCTATCCCTCCACCAGTCCTCTCAGATCTTTCGACCCTTAGTATTCTGAAGCCCTTAGGAAAAACTGTGACACTGTTTATGTCCTCACTCAACTTAGTCTCTGTAATTGCTACTATATCTGCCTTACTGTTGTGAATCCTATCTTTTAATTCTACTGCCTTACCAGCTAATCCATCAGCATTTGTGTATAACAGTCTTAATGAGGCCCCATCCCCTGATCTTCTGTCATTATCTTCTTTATCTCCCCTTTGTCTGGAAGTATTCCGTAACGAAAATTTTTCTTCTCTTCTTCATTTCTTTCATCATTTAACCTTCTTGCCTCTTGCAACAAGTTTTTGATCTTTCCCATCTCTTCCTGTGTTCTGTATCGTCTAATGAACACTTCTTTGCATTCTTGAAGGTCTTTTAGACTTTTTTTTCTCAACAATATTTCCCTACATGTCTCCCCTCTCTCAAAGGTTACTTTTGTTGGTCTCGGCTTTCCTTCCCTCGAATATTTACCTAGTTGGTGTATGTTTACAATATCCTCAGGACCACATACTACTCCAAGCTTTCTTATCAGGCCTACAACGTTAGCTTTATTTTCTTCAAGTCTCCCCTGCCATGTTGGCTCCTGGGATTCACTTATGCCTGAGATTACCACTGTCTTCTCCTTATCAAGTGCCTGTCTGATGAGTGGGTTTGCCCTTTCCATCACAACGTCTTTCATTTTTTCGATTACTGTCTCTTTATAGTCAACTGTTTGTATGTTTTCCAGTGCCACCACCTTTACAGCCTCTTTTACTGCCACATTCCCCTTTAGTGCATCAGCAAAGGACGTTTTCATGGCATCATTTTCCATATTCAGCTCCTGGAACTCTTTTCTGAACTGTTCAATGTTTTCCTTAATCTGAACATTCCAAGCAGCAATCTCGTCTCTCTCAGAAGATAGCAGTGAACTAACATCTAATTCCTTTAGGTTGTCATTTAGCTGTTTGTTTTTATCTTCTTGATTAGAAATTCTAGATTCTAGTTGACTCTTTTCCCCTTCCAGCTTCTTTATTCTTTTTTCTAGTTCCTTTCTCTCCTGCCCTTGTGCTTTATTTGCTTCCTCCAAAGATCTTATTTGTTCTCTGAGTGTTTCATTCTCTTTCATTTCTCCATCCATATTCCGAATTTTATCATCAAGGCTTGTAACCATTTCCTCTAACTTCTTGATTCTCTGTTTAAGTCCTCTGATGACTACCCCTTCTCCCGACCCATGGGTGGGAGAGGTTTGGGACAGAGATGGCTTCATTTTTATGTTCTCCCTCTCACAGAATACAGAAAGAAGACGAGAAAGAGGAAAAAAAAAAAGAAAAGAGAAAAACTTCTAATTTACCTTCACACAGAATTTTTATATCTCCATATAAGTGCTATTTAGTGACTCAGTTTGTCTCCCTTCTGGTAACACACATCTTAACTTAAAAACTTGACCATGGTAATTTAAGAATAAAAAGAAAAAGAAAAACAAAAGTCAAACCTGAAGGAAAATTCGAATTTGTGTTCGAGGTGGCACCCACCTGTTTCTGTTATATATTCTTCCTAACTGATAAACTGACTTGCTAACCAAGATATGTTATCACGGGATTTAGACTTTACATTTAACTCAATATATATACAAAATAGCAAAATAGCAAACGAGAAAGCTAAAAGAAAAGCAAAAAAAAAAAATGAAGAAAATAGGACTGCTGTACTACTTGGCAACTTAACTCAGTGTGTGTGTGTGTGTGTGTGTGTGTGTGTGTGTGTGTGTGTGTGTGTGTGTGTGTGTGTGTGTGTGTGTGTGTGTGTGTGTGTGTGTGTGTGTGTGTGTGTGTGTGTGTGTGTGTGTGTATATATATATATATATATATATATATATATATATATATATATATATATATATATATATATATAATATATATATAATATATATATATATATATATATATATATATATATATATATATATATATATATATTATATATAATATATATAATATATATATATATATATATATATATATATATATATATATATATATATATATATATATATATATATATATA
>JAXCGZ010022293.1:0-7500 GCA_037179515.1 Halocaridina rubra | reverse complement strand
TGTAAGACGAGACTGTTCATATTAAAGGAAAAAAATTGAGAACTTTTTCGTGAGGAAGAGAGAGAAGCTGCCGTCCAGTTTCTGCCTTGAGGGAAATCTAGAAGAGTTGCCAGACGTGGAGCCATACACCACATTACCTAATTTTTTGTGTAAACTGGGGAAAGCTCTTAAGCCGTTTTACCTGATCCTGTGGTTCTATATATTGTTAAAATCAGTATCCTTCCCATTTATATTAACTAGTTAGTTAGTTTGATACACGAAAAAATTGAATAATAAAAGAAAAAAAAATTACCAAATACCCACCTGTCAACAGTACTGAGTTAAGTTGCCAAGTAGTACAGCAGTCCTATTTTCTTCATTTTTTTTGCTTTTCTTTTAGCTTTCTCTTTTGCTATTTTGTTATTTTGTATATATATTGAGTTAAATGTAAAGACTAAATCCCGTGATAACATATCTTGGTTAGCAAGTCAGTTTATCAGTTAGGAAGAATATATAACAGAAACAGGTGGGTGCCACCTCGAACACAAATTCGAATTTTCCTTCAGGTTTGACTTTTGTTTTTCTTTTTCTTTTTATACTTAAATTACCATGGTCAAGTTTTTAAGTTAAGATGTGTGTTACCAGAAAGGAGACAAACTGAGTCACTAAATAGCACTTATATGGAGATATAAAAATTCTGTGTGAAGGTAAATTAGAAGTTTTTTCTCTTTTTTTTCCCTCTTTCTCGTCTTCTTTCTATATTCTGTGAGAGGGAGAACATAAAAATGAAGCCATCTCTGTCCCAAACCTCTCCCACCCATGGGTCGGGAGAAGGGGTAGTCATCAGAGGACTTAAACAGAGAATCAAGAAGTTAGAGGAAATGGTTACAAGCCTTGATGATAAAATTCGGAATATGGATGGAGAATTGAAAGAGAATGAAACACTCAGAGAACAAATAAGATCTTTGGAGGAAGCAAATAAAGCACAAGGGCAGGAGAGAAAGGATGTTGTTGTTGTTGTTTGAGGTTAAAGCCAACCTTGTGTTGGCACGGGCCCTTGTTCAAAGAACATTTAAATTTAATTTAAATGAAAAATTGAAATATACAAATACAAAATTTATTTTTTTATATTATTAAAGGATAAATTAGCTTTTTAAAACGTCTAAGGATAAAAAAAATAAAAAATTGAAAAATAAAAAAAAAATTCATGGACGCGAAGAAGAATGAGCATATTAAAAGGATATATTTTATAGAGAAAGGAAATAGAAAAAAGAATAAAGAAGCTGGAAGGGGAAAAGTGTCAACTAGAATCTAGAATTTCTAAACAAGAAGATAAAAACAAACAGCTAAATGACAACCTAAAGGAATTAGATGTTAGTTCACTGCTCTCTTCTGAGAGAGACGAGATTGCTGCTTGGAATGTTCAGATTAAGGAAAACATTGAACAGTTCAGAAAAGAGTTCCAGGAGCTGAATATGGAAAATGATGCCATGAAAACGTCCTTTGCTGATGCACTAAAGGGGAATGTGGCAGTAAAAGAGGCTGTAAAGGTGGTGGCACTGGAAAACATACAAACAGTTGACTATAAAGAGACAGTAATCGAAAAAATGAAAGACGTTGTGATGGAAAGGGCAAACCCACTCATCAGACAGGCACTTGATAAGGAGAAGACAGTGGTAATCTCAGGCATAAGTGAATCCCAGGAGCCAACATGGCAGGGGAGACTTGAAGAAAATAAAGCTAACGTTGTAGACCTGATAAGAAAGCTTGGAGTAGTATGTGGTCCTGAGGATATTGTAAACATACACCAACTAGGTAAATATTCGAGGGAAGGAAAGCCGAGACCAACAAAAGTAACCTTTGAGAGAGGGGAGACATGTAGGGAAATATTGTTGAGAAAAAAAAGTCTAAAAGACCTTCAAGAATGCAAAGAAGTGTTCATTAGACGATACAGAACACAGGAAGAGATGGGAAAGATCAAAAACTTGTTGCAAGAGGCAAGAAGGTTAAATGATGAAAGAAATGAAGAAGAGAAGAAAAATTTTCGTTACAGAATACTTCCAGACAAAGGGGAGATAAAGAAGATAATGACAGAAGATCAGGGGATGGGGCCTCATTAAGATTGTTATACACAAATGCTGATGGATTAGCTGGTAAGGCAGTAGAATTAAAAGATAGGATTCACAACAGTAAGGCAGATATAGTAGCAATTACAGAGACTAAGTTGAGTGAGGACATAAACAGTGTCACAGTTTTTCCTAAGGGCTTCAGAATACTAAGGGTCGAAAGATCTGAGAGGACTGGTGGAGGGATAGCACTGCTCATAAGTGAGAGGATTCAAGTTGAAGAAATAAACTTGGCTATAGAAAGTGAGTTCAGGGAATTTCTTGTTGCTCGCATAAATACTGGGTCAGAGAGCATTATAATAACTGTTGTATACAACCCACCAAGGAACCAAAATAGGCTTGAAATTTATGAGGAAAGTCATATAGGTACGACTGAAGTCATAAACTCAGTTGTTAACATGGCGCGGGAGAAAAAATGTAGGATTTTGATTATGGGAGACTTTAATCATAAAGAGATAGATTGGATAAATCTTGACCCACACAGTGGTGAGGACTCATTTGGGGCAAGATTCCTAGATTGCGTACAAGGGAATTTCCTACACCAACATGTAATGGAACCAACAAGAGCCAGGGGTGGGGATGAGCCATCACTACTTGATCTGGTGTTCACAGATAATGTGTTGGATATTGAAAATATTGAGTATGAACCACCAATTGGAAAGAGTGACCACTGTGTGTTGTTGATGGAGTATATCATTGAAGACATTCTTCCTGAGAGTAGAGGCACTGAGGACATGAGGAGGAACTATCCGAAAGGAGATTACATCAAAATGAATGAGCTTTTTGCAGTTATTGACTGGAGAACCTTATTTTACAACAAATCTGTACAAGAAATGTATGACATCTTTTGTGAGAAATATGGGAAGATAGTAGATTGCTGCATACCTGTCACCAAAGTAGGTGTAATTCATGCCAGAGAGAAATGGTTCGATAATGGGTGTAAAAGAGCTAAGGAGTGGAGAGACAAATGCTGGAAAAGGTATAGGAGGAGAAAAAACATAAATGCCTGGCAAACCTACAAAAGAGCAAGAAATGACTACCTAAGTAAAAGGAGAGAGGCAGAGAGAGATTATGAGAGGGACATCACCAGGAAGGCTAAAGAAAATCCCAAGCTTTTCCACAGCTTTATCAGAGGAAAACTGAAGGTAAAAGAACAGGTTTTAAGGCTAAAGAGAGCGGATGGAAGCATCACTGAGACGGACGAAGAGATCTGCAAAGAATTGAACAAGGAGTTTCAGTCAGTATTTACAGTAGAAAATACCCCACCCCCTCAGATTGCAGTGATAGAAGCTCAAGGGCCGGCACTAGAGAACATCAACCTTACAGCCACAGAGGTATGCAAAGCGCTGATGGATTTAGATGTTCATAAAGCTACAGGTCCTGATGACATATCCCCTCATGTGCTTAAAAAATGCGCAAACACAATATCAGTGGCACTAAGTATCATATTTAAGGAGTCACTGGAGTCGGGGGAGATTCCAAGATGCTGGAAACAAGCAAATGTGATACCTATCTTCAAAAAGGGAAGGAGGGATACGGCTCTGAACTATAGACCAGTTTCCTTGACCAGCATAGTTTGCAAACTTATGGAGAAACTACTAAGGAAACATATCTCTCTTCACTTGGAATCCTTCAACTTTTTGTCAGTGAGGCAACATGGCTTCAGAGAAGGAAGATCAACAGTAACAAACTTATTAGAATTTTATGATGAGGTAAGCCAAATCTTACAGGAAAGAGAGGGCTGGGCAGATTGCATATTCCTAGACTTCCAGAAAGCGTTTGACACTGTTCCACATGGGAGACTTATTAGGAAGCTGCAATCAATGGCTAGAATAGGTGGAAATGTCTTGGAATGGATAAAAACTTACTTAGAAGGAAGGGAACAGAGGGTTAGAGTAAGACACTCAGTGTCTGAATGGAGAAGAGTTAGTAGTGGAGTTCCACAGGGTTCAGTTTTAGGGCCACTTTTGTTCCTTGTATATGTAAATGACCTACCAGAGTCTGTAAATTCATTCATGAATATGTTTGCAGATGATGCAAAGATTGTGAAGAAAGTAAAAAACGAGAACAATGGTAGAGAACTTCAGGAGGATCTAAATAATCTGCATGAGTGGTCAGAAAAGTGGCTAATGAAATTCAATACCTCAAAATGTAAGGTAATGAGAATGGGTACAAGTGCAAGAAGGCCCAAGCTTGACTACTCGGTGGCTGGAGTACAACTTCAAGAGACAGAAAATGAGAGAGATCTAGGAGTAAACATACTGGCAGATTTGTCTCCAGAAATACATATAAATGGCGTAGTAAGGGCAGCATATGCATTCTTATCAAACGTAAGGGTAGCCTTCAGGCACATGGACAAGGAAATGTTCAGAAATATTTATGTAACCTATGTGAGGCCAAAACTCGAATATGCAGCCCCCTTTTGGAATCCGCACTTGAAAAAGCACATAGCTAAGCTTGAAAAAGTTCAAAGACATGCCACGAAACTGGTGCCAGAAATACGCAATCTCGGTTATGATGAGAGGCTGAGGGAATTAGACTTGCCATCACTCGAAGCTAGAAGAGTAAGGGGGGATATGGTGACAGTCTTTAAATTCCTTCATGGTTATGATAGAGTGGATAGGGATCGATATTTCGATATGGCTGGCTCTAGAACTAGAGGTCATAGTTTGAAGCTTCGGAAGAAAACTTGTTTGCAGGATGTAAGGAAATACTTTTTCAGTGTAAGAGTAGTTGATAATTGGAATTGGCTAAGCGAGGAGGTAGTTAATGCTATCTCAATCCATAGTTTTAAGGACAGGTATGATAAGTATCACTAAGTCTAAAAATGGAACCGATCAGGAGACGGGAAGATACGAGCTTTGGGCTCTTTCCCGTAAACACAATTAGGTAATCACAATTAGGTAATCACACATACACACACACACGTTAACCTCAAAGGGAGTGGTCAGCGTTATTTGGCATCATCACTTACCATAAGTAAACTGAACACAACATTTATCAAAATATGTTACATCTTGTTAGATATAGCTGTGAAGAGTTAAAATTTAGTATCATATGTTAGACTTAGAAAAATGAACATAGGTTAGAGAGTGGTATTGGTTGAAGAAGCAACTTAAAGAAAAAAAAAAGAGATGCTAAAATGATTCGTGAACTGAGGGAGATTTTGCGACACATCTAATAAGTCCATCCATATACCAAAGCCATATTCCCCCTTATAAGGAGGGCGGCTGAGTCAAAGATAATACTTTGACTTTTTGTGGGAATTAAATACAGAGGAAGGGATTCCCAGCCCCCTTGCTCCGCCCCATTTAATCGACTTTTACGACATGCAGGGGAACACGGAGGAAGTATTCTTACCCCCTTCCCTAGTAAGTAGTCTTGAATATTGTCTGTTAAGAAAATAGACGACTTTTTTTAAAGAATTGTTTTGCTTAAAGGAGGAATTTTATGCCAATTTCCTCTATGGATAGATCACAAGAAATGTGAGAGATATTGCGACATACGTAATAAAAAAAACTGGTTTTGAATCATGTCTTTTTATCGTAGGTATGAACCCGTTACCCTTTGGTTCAGTCAGTGTTCAAAATATAATCTTGCCTCTTTATCTCTCTTCGTTATCTCTTAAAAGAGACACATTACCATAATTAGAGTGTTAATCTCATTTAGATACATGATCATAATTCGAATGTTAATCTCATTTTCTATGGAATCTGCTTTTTTATATTCATTATATAATTTGCTATCTGCAGCTTTTTCCATGTTCATATAGAGTCGCTGCATCTCACTAGCATATGGGACAATGCTTACGGTTGGATGCCCTTCCAGGCACCAACTATTTTTCATTGATCCGTCCTCCGGACTTGCACCAAGTTGAGCATGTTTGTGTTCCCAGTGGCTTAGTTTGCGATATATAGATATATATGCTATCCCTTATGTGGAAGACAAGAATAACACCTTTGTGTTCCTCTTTGTCTAGTAAAAGTCTACTAAGCGGAGCGAGGGGACTGGGAATCTTCGTATTTTCCTTCCCAATGAGTCAAGGTACTGCGCTAACTCCACCATCTCCCTTATAAGGGAGATTATGACCCTTGTATGTGTGTGTGTGTGTGTGTGTGTGTGTGTGAGTGTGTATATATATATATATATATATATATATATATATATATATATATATATATATATATATATATATATATATATATAGATAGATAGATAGATAGATAGATAGATAGATAGATAGATAGATAGATAGATAGATAGATAGATAGATAGATAGATAGATAGATAGATAGATAGATAGATAGATAGATTGATTGACTGATTGATTGATTGATGATATTTGTTCTATAAGTGTGAGGGTAAAACATAACAGTCTGTTGAAGTCGTAATTTAAAATCCGAAATAGGTTATACTGTATTTATTTATTTATTTTTTTATTTATTTATTTTTTTTTTTTTGCCAAAAATGCTTTTGTCACATCCTTATACAGAGCTCAGCAGACTTGCTTCCATTATCAAGATAAATATCTTTGAATTGTTAATGAGCTCGAATTTAATCTGCATTCAGTTATTTCAAGGCCTTTATTGTGTACATGGGATAGTGGGTGAATGTGATATTGATAGTGAAGAGATAGATAGATAGATAGATAGATAGATAGATAGATAGAGAGAGAGAGAGAGAGAGAGAGAGAGAGAGAGAGAGAGAGAGAGAGAGAGAGAGAGAGAGAGAGAGAGAGAGAGAGAGAGAGAGAGAGAGAGAGAGAGAGAGAGAGAGAGAGAGACTTTTGTTTACGAGGGATAATGGGTAATTGTGATATAGTAAAGATAGATATATATATATATATATATATATATATATATATATATATATATATATATATATATATATATATATATATATATATATATATATATATATATATATACATATATATATATATATATATATATATATATATATATATATATATATATATATATATATATATATATATAAATATATATATATATATATATATATATATATATATATATATATATATATATCTTCACTTTATCACAATTATTCATTATCCCTTGTAAACAATACTGTGTGTGTGTGTGTGTGTATGTATGTATATATATATATATATATATATATATATATATATATATATATATATATATATATATATATATATATATATATATATATATATATATATATATGTATATATATACATATATATATATATATATATATATATATATATATATATATATATATATATATATATATATATATATATATATATATATATATATATACATATATATATATATATATATATATATATATATATATATATATATATATATATATATATATAATGTGTGTGTTTGTGTGTACATAC
>JAXCGZ010022292.1:0-13161 GCA_037179515.1 Halocaridina rubra | reverse complement strand
TCTTCTGTCATTATCTTCTTTATCTCCCTTTGTCTGGGAGAACTCTGAAATGAAAATTTTTCTTCTCTTCTTCATTTCTTTCCTCATTTAACCTTCTTGCCTCTTGCAACAAGTTTTTGATCTTTCCCATCTCTTCCTGTGTTCTGTATCGTCTAAAGAACACTTCTTTGAATTGTTGAAGGTCTTTTAGACTTTTTTTCTCAACAATATTTCCCTACATGTTTCCCCTCTCTCAAAGGTTACTTTTGTTGGTCTCGGCTTTCCTTCCCTCGAATATTTACCTAGTTGGTGTATGTTTACAATATCCTCAGGACCACAAACTACTCCAAGCTTTCTTATCATGTCTACAACCCTAGCTTTATTTTCTTCAAGTCTCCCCTTCCATGTTGGCTCCTGGGATTCGCTTATGCCTGAGATTACCACTGTCTTCTCCTTATCAAGTGCCTGTCTGATGAGTGGGTTTGCCCTTTCCATCACAACGTCTTTAATTTTTTTGATTACTGTCTCTTTATAGTCAACTGTTTGTATGTTTTCCAGTGCCACCACCTTTACAGCCTCTTTTACTGCCACATTCCCCTTTAGTGCATCAGCAAAGGAAGTTTTCATGGCATCATTTTCCATATTCAGCTCCTGGAACTCTTTTCTGAACTGTTCAATGTTTTCCTTAATCTGGACATTCCAAGCAGCAATCTCGTCTCTCTCGGAGGAGAGCAGTGAACTAACATCTAATTCCTTTAGGTTGTCATTCAGCTGTTTGTTTTTATCTTCTTGTTTAGGAATTCTAGTTTCTAGTTGACTCTTTTCCCCTTCCAGCTTCTTTATTCTTTTTTCTAGTTCCTTTCTCTCCTACCTTTGTGCTTTATTTGCTTCCTCCAAAGATCTTATTTCCTCTCTGAGTGTTTCATTCTCTTTCATTTCTCCATCCATATTCCGAATTTTTTCATCAAGACTTATAACCATTGCCTCTAAATTCTTGATTTTCTGTTCAAGTCTCCTAAAGGCTACCCCTCCTCCCGACCCATGGATGGGAGAGGTTTGGAACAGAGATGGCCTCATTTTTATGTTCTCCCTCTCACAGAATATAGAAAGAAGAAGAGAAAGAGAAAAAAAAAGAGAAAAACTTTTATTTAAGCTTCAAACAGAATGTTTATATCTCCATATAAGTGCTATTTAGTGACTCAATTTATCTCTTTTCTGGTAACACACATCTTAACTTAAAGATTTGACTATGATAATTTAAGGATAAAAAGAAAAAGAAAAAAATGCAACAAAAAAGTCAAACCTGAAGGAAAATTCGAATTTGTGTCTGAGGAGGCATCCACCTGTTTCTGCTATATATTCTTCCTAACTGATAAACTCACTTGCTAACCAAGATATGTTATCACAGGATTAGACTTTACATTGAACTCAATATATATACAAAATAAAAAAAAATAGTAAAAGAGAAAGCTAAAAGAAAAGAAAAAAATGAAGAAAATAAGACAGCTGAATTACTTGGCAACTTAACTCAGTACTGTTGACAGGTGGATAATTGATATTTATTTAATTATTCAATTATTTCGTGTATCAAACTAACAAAATTATGTGTGTGTGTGTGTGTGGTGTGTTTATGTGTGTGTATGTGTGTTTGTGTATGTGTTTCTTTTTATATGGTTAGAGAGAGAGAGAGAGAGAGAGAGAGAGAGAGAGAGAGAGAGAGAGAGAGAGAGAGAGAGAGAGAGAGAGAGAGGAGAGAGAGAGAGAGGGGCTTATACTCTATTTTGCATCAACAAATCAAAATGATCCTCCTGCCGCATTCAAATACAACAAAATGAACAAGTCATATGCAAATAAAATATGATACCAACCTTTCTGAGCCATTCATAATGAGTGTTAGTAATTGTAGAAAAGATATTGTATTAAAAAAAAAATTCTATGAAGAATAGGGTTTTATGAGATGGCAATCATTTTTCCTCTTGACAGAGCAAATTTAAATATCGATTTCATTATATCTATTCATTTATATAAATGATGTAACAGTACCTTGACAGCTTGTCAGTAGACAGCTTACACCACTGTTATAAAGAACAAAATAAAACATCACGTGTTTGCTTCGCTTTGTAAAACGAAATACCGAGAGCATACACTCTCCACTTCGCCATGCTAGTTTTAGAAATGAACAACAGCCTGTTGCGTTGTCTCTTTATTATTGTTCTGTTTTCTATTATATGGATATCTAGTTTTTATTGACTTGATAACTTTGTGTAAATTCAAGTATAATTAATAACAGCAATCTCAATTCACGCTTCGATATTCAAACTACATTGTTATTAGAATATTATATTCTAGCAACACCTAGTATCTTGCAATATTTTTTTTTTTATATCTTGGTACCCACTGATTTTGTTTAGTGCAGAGGAATTGGAATCTCTTTCCTCTGGAAATGACTCCATACAGAACAATCAGAATGTTTGGAAGCGCATAAGATATCACTGAAAGAGGAAACTTCGAAGTTAATAAAAACTTCTAAAACTGTGTATCTTAAGTATGGCATAAACTGGTAGATATACCTACATAAATTTTTGCAATCAAATTAATTTCTCATTCGAAAAGAACAGAGTTCCAGCGTCCAAAGTCACATATGGGCAACCTTTATGATCTTCTTGGCCACAAGAAATATTGTTCATCTTAATTCAGACCAAATATTCCCTGCAAAATTGTTAAATTTACTTTCAATATAAGTTTAGCTATAGTAGCTGTATACTTTTAAATAAAATAAAATTAAATCTTGTCCACAGGGCAGATTTATTTCTATTTTCTATTTTCGTCTATTTTCTATATATTTCTCACTTAAGGCAATGACATACAACTGATGTAGCTAAAAGTATTATGCAAACAGATTTGATATTTTTGAATACAGTAAGTCTTTCATCTTTGAAGTGAACGTTTGGCATTTATATGACCAGGAGGAGGATCATTAAGGTTTCTCATATTGTCCCAAGTAGTTCCTACCACATTTGTCGGCTAAAAAGAGTGAAAAAGGAATGGGCAAAAGCATCCCCCTTCCTTCGTTGCATCTATTAACTCATCAGGTTCAGTAAGGACACCATTTTGCGTGTGGGCCAAATAGTGGGACAATATGTTTAAGAAAATTAGCTTTGATGAAGAATAGATTAATATCCGAAAATTATAATACAAAGTCATAAAGGAATAATTAAGCTCGCAAAGCTTATTTGTGTGTGTGTATATATATATATATATATATATATATATATATATATATATATATATATATATATATATATATATATATATATATATATATATATATATATATATATATATATATATATATATATATATATATTATATATATATATATATATATATATATATATATATATATATATATATATATATATATATATATATATATATATATATATATATATATATATATATATATATATATATATATATATATATATATATATATATATATATATATATATATATATATATATATATATATATATATATATATATATATATATATATATATATATATATATATATATATATATATATATATATATATATATATATATATATGCCTCCTTACCCCTTGTAAGGGGGATGGCCGAGGAAAGAAACGGACATTCACCACGATCCACACACACCTCAACCACTTCTCTCAGCTCCTTGAGGATAAAGGGTTGCTTCATCTCCCCTCTTCCCGTCCAGCTTTGGTCATCCACAAGGCAGGTGGATAAGGATATTCTGCAATGAGCACCGACAGCCGCAGCTGGTATTCCCCTACCGCTTCATCACATGGTAAATCCTCTCACACTTGTCCACCAAAGTTCACTGAGTTATTAGGTGAGAGAAATCTCTTTGGACAGCGTTATATATGCACAATCTTCCTCCACTCATTCCTATCTCTTCTACACATTCTTCCCTTTTCCACTGACATGCCACGTGCATTCATTGCTCTTTTAATGCCATCCATCCATCTTAATCCAGGTCTCCCTCTTGACCTAACTCCAATCATTTCTGCACTCCACACTCTCATCACTATTCGTTCATCACTCATCCTTTCCATGTGTTCAAACCACCTAAATCCAATCTAACAGCTTCATTCCAAGACCCGTTCTCTACCTGACATCCTCATTTCTTACTCTATCTACTCTAGATACACCATTCATACCTCTGAAGCACCACATCTCCATTACATTCAACTTCTTCCTTTCATCCTCTCATGCATTCCAAGTCTCTGCTCTATACTATGGTGTCTGCGCAATCACACCTTCATATATCCTTCTCTTTGCATTCATTCCGAAATATTCATTTCTCATTACACTTTGCAACCCACCTAGACATTTACTTGCTTCCTTCACTCTGTTATTTACCTCTATATCAACTCGTCCACTCCTTGATGCATGCGACCCCAGATACATAAAACTCTCATCTACTTCAAACACCTCCCAATTCGCTCTTACATTCAATCTGCCAACATTAACACTCCTCGTGCGTCTCTTGACTGTACTTTTACCAATATTCACACGCAACTTCCTCCTTTCACACACACCAATACACTCAGTCACCAAATGATTCAATTAATTTTCAGTATTAGCCATCGGTACAGTATCATCCACAAATAACAATTGACTCAGTTTCCACAACCTTCCATCCTCACCCACTTGTTCCAGGTCTCTGTCTAATACTCTTATATTTACTTACCTTACCACTCCATCCATATACATAGTAAACAACCATGGTAACATTATACTACTTTGACGTAACCCAACATTCACTTCAAATCAATCACTCAGACCATTCCCAACTCTCACGCGCTATTTATGTAGAAACTCTTCACCGCATTCAACAAACTTCCACTTATTACATACAGTCGCAACACCCTCCACAACCCCTTTCTATCTACCCTGTCATATGCTTTCTCTAAATCCACTAAGGCCCAAAATGTGTCCCTATCTTTCTCCAAGTACTTTTCACACTTGTCTTTCCCAAAAACTCTGATCCACATATTTTCTTCCTCTCCTGAACCCACACTGTTCTTCCCCAATCAATGTTTCAGTACCTTTCCTAATTCTCTCGATTAACACTCTTCCATGCACCTAACCAACTTCACTCAACAAACTAATTCCCATAAAACTACTACACTCATACTTATCTCCCTTCCCTTTATAAAGTGGAACTACACATGCACTCTTCCAATCAACTGGGACCCTCCTTTTCCTTAAACATACTTTCAACAACCTAACAATCCATTCTGCTAATGCCTTCCCTTCTTTTGACATGCATTGAGCATGACATCCATCTATCCCTGGTGCTTTTTCCTGCTTTCATTTCTCTCAATGCCAAATGTACCTCTTTTGTTATATCTCTATCATTCTCATCTCTTAACATTGGAATTCTCCATTCGTTTTCCACAGCCACAATCTCTGCCTCTCTATCAGCTTTCTCATTCAGCAGGTTCTTGAAATATTCAGCCCATCTCTCTCTCACCTTTATTTCATCCACTAGCAATTGCCCATCTGCTCCTTTCACCCTTTTCTCCCCACCACATTCGCCTTTCCTCATTCCTTTCACTTCCTTCCAAAACATCTTTTTATTCCATTCAAAATTCTCAGACAAGAATCTGCCCCACCTTACATCAGCTTCTCTCTTTGCCTCCCTCACCACGTGCTCTGCTAACATTATCTTTGCACAATAACTTTCATATGTTTCTACATTTCCTACCTGTAACCATACCTCGTAAGTCTGCTTCTTTCCAGCCACTTCTGCACTCACCTGCTCATTCCACCACTCACTACCTTTCCTTTTACTTCCACCAGTTAGTCTCCTTCTGCACACTGCTTCAGCACACTTCATAACTTCCTCCTTGAAACAGCCTCATTCTTCTTCCACTTCCACTTCTTCCACTCCTTCCTCCACTTTCTCTTTCACTACATTCCACTCATTTCTCACACTAGACTTATACTCAGAGTCTCTCTCTTTCTTATATAATTTATTCACTTTTAGCATCTCCCTTCTTCTTTCGCTTCTCCTCTTTCTCCACTTCTCCTACTCTCCCTTTACTTCCCACTTAATAATGATCAGATATTCCACCACTAGCTCCTCTCAGTACATTCACATCCAATTCTCTTCCAATCACCCTCCTGTTCACCACAACATGATCCATTAATGCTCTGTCAACTATTTTTCCATTATTCACTCTGACCCATGGTATACTTGTGCACATCCTTCTTATTAAATAGAGTATTAGATATCAGCATCTCTCTCTCAATGCACATTTCTATCATTTTTTTTCAACTCTCATTCCTACCAGGTACTCCATACCTCCCAATTCCACCATCCACTGGCTCATTCCCTACTCTAGCATTCAAATCTCCCATCAACACCACATTCACATTCATTCCCAAGTCTTCCACACACTCTTTCAATTTCATCCAAATTTCTTCTATTTCTTCCTCACTTCCTTCACTTTTTTTTTAACCCTGCCATGCGCTTTCTCTAAGTCCATATAAGCATTGTGGAGTGTGTTACAATATATGTAATAAGTGGAAATCTTTATAAATGCTGTGAAATTTTTACATGAATATTAGAGCATCTGTGAGAGTTGGGAATATAAAGAGTAATTGGTTTGAGGTGAATGTAGGATTACATCAAGGTTGTGTAATGTCTCCATGGTATCTTGATGTGTTTATGGATGGAATGGTAATGAAAATAAGTGAGAGAGTATTAAACAAAGACTGGGAGCTCGTGGTGAGTGTAGAAGGTTGTGAAAATTGAATCAATTGCTATTTGCGGATAAAACAGTATTGGCGGCTGATATTGAGAATGAGCTGAATCATTTGGTGACTGAGTTTGTTAAAGTGTGTGAAAGATGATAGTTGAATGTGAAATATGATAAAAGTAAATCATGAAATGCACGGGGAGTGTTAATATTAACATATTGAATGTAGGAGTAAATAGGGAGTTGCTTGAAGAAGGTAAGAGTTTGAATCATTTGAAGTCACACGTATCAAGGGGTGGACGAGAGGTTGGGGAGGTAAGTCATAGTGTGAAGGAAGCCACTAAATGTCTAGGTGGGTTGAAAAGTGTAATGAGAATTAGGCATTTAGATACAAATGCAAAGAGAAGGATATATGAAGCTGTGATTGCGCCGACAGCATTGTATGGAGCAAAGACTTGGAGTGCAAGAGTATGAGAGAAACAAGTTGAATGTAATGGCGATAAGGTAAGTGAATAGTATGATCACTCTATCTACAACAGATTGAATAAGAAATTAGGATGTCAGGCAGAAAACGGGTATTGAAAGAAAGCTATCAGACGAGTTAGATCTGAGGGTACTGAGTTAGTTTGGACACTTGGAAGGGATGAATGATGAATGAATATCAAAGAGAGTGTGGACTGCAGAACTCATAACAGCTATGCCAAGAGCAAAACCTAGAACGAGATGGATGGGTGGCATGGAAAGTAAATTAAATGCACGAGGAATGTCAGTGTAGCAATGAAGAGAGTGTGCAAGAGATAGGAATGGGAGGAAGATTGTGAGTTGGTGAAACGAGCCACAGGGAATTTTCACACCTGCGTGTTCAATGAACTGCGAACGACGGGTGTGACGGGAGTTGCCATGTGATGGAGCTGCAGGGGTAAACCAGCTGCGGTTGTCGGGGCTCATTGTAAAATATCTTTGCCTGCCTACCTTGTTGGTAACCAGAGCAGGCTGGAATGGGGAAATGTGGCAATCCTTTTTCCCCAAGGAGCTAAGAGGAGAAGCTTTGGTATCTGATATCTTGGTAATGAGTGTTTCTTAACTCAGCCATACCCATGCAAGGGGGAGCGAGGCAATGTATATGTATGAATGCATATACACTCAACTCCAGAAATAACGCCAGGATAAGTTCTCAAAAGGCTCGTGTAGTATAAATTACGTGTAATTTACATAGTCTATTTCCGTAAGGAATGATATTATTATACATAGATACGTTCCACAAGTGCGCATAAACACACTAACAAACAAAAAAAAAGCTAAGAAAAACACATTTTAAAGTACATAGCCATGCTAAACTACGCATGTAAGCAGCTATTAAAAAGTACAGTATTAAAGATATACAGATAAACAGAAAAAATATAAAAAAAAAATAATTCACTCTATATATATGGTCAACACCAGGTGTGTGGTGGTAATGTGACTTTGTCACATAAGTCCTTGTTATGCTTATAAAACAATGAATTATGACTCTCTCTCTCTCTCTCTCTCTCTCTCTCTCTCTCTCTCTCTCTCTCCATTTATTCATTTATTACTGATTTATTTATTTATCACTATTTATGGTGGACACCAGGTGTGTGGTGGCGGTGATCACAGTGCCAAGCCATAGCTACTTTTGTAATAGGATTTTTATCCTTACTCCAGTGACTTTTTCACATATGTTCTTGTTGTACTAATGTAACAATGATATATGACTCTCTCTCTCTCTCTCTCTCTCTCTCTCTCTCTCTCTCTCTCTCTCTCTCTCTCTCTCTCTCTCTCTCTCTCTTCATTCAATTTACTTATTAATTATTAATGTATTTATTTAAATGTCTATCTACCTATCTATCTATTTACATATATATATATATATATATATATATATATATATATATATATATATATATATATATATATATATATATATATATATATATATATAATCCAAATTTCTAAATCTTCATCCAAAATATTGGGAGTTTTGTTTCGTTTTCGTTATTACTTTTCCTCATTGCAGTTACTTAAAATTTACAAAGGTCTTATCCGCCCCTGCTTAGAATACTGCTCACACATCTGGGGTGCTTCTTCCTTTACTTATCTTCTTGATAGGGTTGAATCTATGACGGTCAGACTCATTAATGATCCTTCTCATACTTCCAACCTGGATTCTCTCCTTCTTCGCCTTAAGGTACCTTCCCTTTCGCTTTTCTATCGCTACTACTTCCATCGCTGCTCAGATGAGTTGGCGAGTTGCACCCCTCCTCCACAGCCGAGGCCGCATAACACTCGCCAAGCGGCCTCATCTCACAGATACTGTGTGGAGAGTGGTAGCTCGCGGATTGGTCGGTGCAGCGACTGCTTCTTCCCATCTACCTCCAGACTCTGGAACTCTCTTCCTCCTTCTGTCTTTCCTAATTCTTATGACCTTTCATCCTTCAAAAAGCAGATCTATCGTCATCTCAGAGCCTAGTCCTCCATACCTCTGGGTCCTCTTTACTTGGACTGTTTTTTTCTGTCTGTCGTTTTCCTTTGTGTGACATTACCTCATCTCTGCCTTGCCCTTAACCATTTTCTTTTCCTTCGTGTTGGTATTTTCTTGTGCCCGGGCCTTTGTTGATGAGGACAGTTTCTGCCTGTCCCGGTGTCACACTCTTATAAATATATATATATATATATATATATATATATATATATATATATATATATATATATATATATATATATATATATATATATATATATATATATATATATATATATATATATATATATATATATATATATATATATATATATATATATATATATATATATATATATATATATATATATATATATATATATATATATATATATATATATATATATATATATATATATATATATATATATATATATATATATATATATATATTATATATATATATATATATATATATATATATATATATATATATATATATATATATATATATATATATATATATATATATATATATATATATATATAAATATATATATATATATATATATATATATATATATATATATATATATATATATATATATATATATATATATATATATATATATATATATATATATATATATATATATATATATATATATATATATATATATATATATATGGAGAGAGTGAGAGAGAGAGAGAGAGAGAGAGAGAGAGAGAGAGAGAGAGAGAGAGAGAGAGAGAGAGAGAGAGAGAGAGAGAGAGAGAGAGAGAGAGAGAGAGAGATTATTATTTTATTTTATTAATTTATTGCGCCAATGCGTCAGACATTACATGAGTTCATACAAATAATGCTTCAAATGGATACAAAACCAAGAATTAAACATAGTTTACTGGGAGGTGTACACATTGATAAAACATTGCTGAATACTAACACACAACTCACAGTATGGCAGCACAGAGTACATTATATGCAAAAGTAAAGCTCAGAGAAACGCAGAATGCACAAACAGAATTATACAGCAACATACAGAAAATATATGTATAATTCAATAAAATTAATGGCCACCAAAGTGAGGATAACGAGCAAGAATAACATCAAGGTTGTCATCATTAAGTAAAAATGAGCAGATCTGTATTAAGTTCTGACCTCGTGGTAAAACATCTCTCACTGTGGGGCACTGAAGACAATAGTGGTCAAGAGTGTTAGCATTAGGACGGTCGCATAATTTACAGGAGGTGTACTGTGGCTTATCTAGAGTCTGGGAGACCTGCCATAAAGGCCGATACCCCATTCTGAGCCGAGCACTAACTACATTGTTTTTCCGCACCATTAACCCGCGTCTGCGATACTTGTAGCGACTGTGAAGAAAGTGATCATGGTGCTGTATGGACACACTGTTGGCCCTCTCCGTGTCCCTGCGCTGGACCATCATGGCAAACCCAGCTGAGTAGATGATGTTACGTAGGCATCGGAGGGAGGGCTCAGCGTCCACAGCATGCCCATCCAGCATACAGGCTGCCTTGGCAAGACGATCCGCTGTGTCGTTGCCAGTCAGCCCAATGTGGGATGGAGTTCATACAAACGACACAACAAGAGAAGCATCCCGAGCGGCCGTGAGGCGACATAGTATATCTCCCACAGCACGGCCACAGATAGGTCTTGGCGAGGATAGGGCTTGTAGGGCCGATTGGGAGTCACAAATTATTACCCCATTCACTCGTCGTCGAACAAGGAGAGTCACGGCATCCAAGATGGCATTCAGTTCACAGTAGGTGGAGCTCGACGAGGTGGGTAGTCTACGGCCAATCCATGAATCAGCTGGCACAGGCGGCTCCATGGTGGGGGAAAACACAGCACATGCCGCCCTCCCATCTGCTTGCACAGAACCATCAACATAGACGTGGTGTGCTGCAGGGACAGACGTGGATACATCAGCGATAGTCTCCAGAGCTAACTGTCTCTGCAAGGGGGGATAGACATCCTTCGAGGTCGGTGTATATGTGACAGCGGGGAGGGGGACACGCCAGGGTGGTATATCTGGGACAGCCGCCTGCACTGGCAGGTCGATGTCAAGGCCACGGAGAATGTCACTCACCACCCTGATAAGGTTATGACCTCCTGCTCGAAGTGGGAGCCTGGGTGCGTCTGGATCCAGGACGTCCTCATGACAGCAGAGAAGTACGGAGCAAGAAAGGGGTAGTGAAGACACTTAACAGTAAAATAGGACACATTGGGATAAATCCTCTCCACAAGAGGGGGCAAGTTGAGCTCCAACTAATACTCACAATACGGGTAGAGAGAGAACATCCCAAGATAAATCTCATGACTCGATTCTGGAACTTTTCAAGTGGCTCGAGAGCTGGTCTAGGAAGTTGACACAAGGCAGGAGACAGATAGTCAACCACTGACCGAAGTAGTAGGATGTAGAGGGTCCTCGCCACTGGGATGGAGACTCCTGCAGCATTGTTGGCAAGCCACCTGACATGTGCAAAGCGGGGCTCCAGACGGTCAAGAAGGCTCTTCACAAAGGGATGAATTCGTTGACGTGCAGGTATAGCTGGGGTGATCCGGACTGGTGCACCTAAATACGTGTACTGTGTGCAGTGAGGGATGACATTACCACCCATGGCGAATGCGGGCAGTGCTCTGCAGTTGCGTGAAGTAAAAATCCTGCTTTTTTCTGGGGAGATAATAAGGCCACAGGAGGTACCAGACACGTAAAAATCATGGAGCATGTGAGAGAGAGAGAGAGAGAGTCATAAATAATTGCTTTTTCAGTTCAACAATGACTTATATGGAAAATCACTCCAATAAAGGTGAAACTCCCATTTTGTAGTTGTAGTTGGGGTTCATACTGGGTGAAGAGAGACCGAAGCACATGGCAGCATGGTGGGAAACTGCCTCAGAGGCGGTTGCTTATTTACTAAACTGAGCCATATTTTTCTTTTGCTTTTTCTCACGTGCATTATTCGGGAATTCGATTTTTTTACTATTATTTTCAAGAAGAGTTACTCCTATTTCGCGTATTATGACAACACGTAAAATGTGAGTTGAGTATATATATATATATATATATATATATATATATATATATATATATATATATATATATATATATATATATATATATATATATATCATTTTTTCCCCAACCGGGACTTCAACATGGGAGTTATTATTACTAAGCCAAGTTGGTACCAACTACAACACAGGATGTTAAAAGGTAACAAACCTCATATCTTATATCTGCTATAGTAGGCTTGAATACATACTATCTGAATGCCACTATGTACATATTACAGTTTCCCCAACCTCACTTGTGGTTTCGTTTTCGCATTTAATTCATCGCCAAATCTCATTTGGGACCAACAATAACCAAATAAGCACCTTACATATGTGAAAACATGAATCACTTTTTGCACTACCTTGACTTGAACCTGGGACTTATTATTACTAAGTCATGGCACTACCAACTACACCACAAAAGGCTAAAGGGAATCAAATCTTATAGCTTATATCTGCTATAGTAGGAAAGAATGCATTCTATCTGAATGCCACTATGTTAATATTACAGTTTTACCAATATCACTCGTGGTTTCATTTTCAAATTTAAATCAATTCCTAGTCTCATTCGGGACCAAATAAGCATATTACAAATATAAAAATATGAATATTTTTTTACCCCAACTGGGACTTGAACCTGGGACTTATTATTACTAAGCCAAAACTTAGCAGATATAAGCTATAAGGTTCATTTCCCTATAACCTTTTGTGGTGTAGTTGGTAGCGCCTTGGCTTACTAATAATATGTCCCAGGTTCAATTCCCGGATGGGGTAAAAAATTATTCATGGTTTCACATATGTAATGTGCTTATTTGGTTATTGTTGGTCCCGAATGAGATTTGGGAGTTGCATTAAAAGCGAAAACGAGAC
>JAXCGZ010022291.1:0-13199 GCA_037179515.1 Halocaridina rubra | reverse complement strand
AGATGACACCAACCTTCTCTTGCATGATAATAACCTTGACAACCTGCATTCTGTTTTAAATAGTGAACTAGAGAAAATTAACAACTGGGTCTCTGTTAATAAATTAAAGCTAAATGTTTCCAAAACTGACTATATCTTATTTCAAAATAGATCTGTAGTACACAATATTGGTCAAGTTAATATGAATGGGTATGAAGTTAAAAGAGTTGCTTGTAAGAATTTTTTGGGAGTAATTATTGATGAAAAATTAAGTTGGAAATATCATATTCAATCTGTCTGCTCAAAACTGTCCAAGACGTGTGGAATTTTGTATAAGATTCGCCATAACCTGACAAATGAGGCCTTAAAAAGCATATACTATCCCTTGTGCTATCCTCATATTATATACTGTTTGTCCATCCGGGGTTGTACTTGGCCGTCAATTGTAAGGGATGTATTTGTAACTCAGAAAAGACTGATCAGAACTATTACATATAGTGGAAAATATGACTCAACTTCCTCTTTATTCAAGGAGCTAAACTTGCTTAAATTTAATTACTTGATACAATATTTCTGTCTTATTATTATACATAGTGATGTTAATGATAACAGAAAATTATTTAGATTTATTCAACACAACCATGGAACCAGAGGTAACAATATAAATTTGATATGTCCACAACCGAGAACAACCTTGTACAAATTTTCTATTCACTGTTTTGGCCCAAAATGTTGGAATGCATTACCAGAAGATTTAAAAACAATAACTGGCACAACTTTATTTAAAAATAAACTCAAACAGCATTTATTTACTAGGCAAAATCAAGCAGCTGTTGATTAATAATTAATACAGTATTGTGTATCGTTAAGTCCAGGTTAAGGTCAGGCTACTGTTTTGTTTTATTACAAGATAAGTATGAGATTGTTATATTGGAGCTTTTGTTAACAATTGCCGTCATACTTTAAATTATGCGAAATGTATATTAAACTGCCTGCCAAGGAGCTCTTGCTCAGCAGGCTAGTGCCTCTGAATATAATGTATATATTTATTCATGTATGTATTCTAAATATTTGGCAATAAAATCTATGACAATGACAATACACACACACACACACACACACACACACACACACACACACATATATATATATATATATATATATATATATATATATATATATATATATATATATATATTATATATATATATATATATATATATATATATATATATAAATTACGTTTTCATATGCGCATATCTGTCAATCTCTCTGTCTATGTATACTTTCAGTTTCACATATGTATTTATATAGGTGTTCATCTCTATCACGTCTCTCTATCTATATATGTATCTATGTCTAATCTGTATACCGGTATCAGTGTTATTTACCTGATCTAGTGTTGCTTTACTGTGATTCTATGAGTTGTGATTAGGTTTTGTTATTATATTTTATCCCGTGTCGTCCATTCTATCTCTCTGTGATTCCAGCCATTCTTCCTCATCATTAGATCGTTCGTGAATACTATGAGAAAATCGATCCCTATAAAACTAATGTCAAAATTCAGCTCGACCCAGATGAATTATAAAATCACATAATGAAACTCGCTTGTCAAAAATCGTTCTGCAAGGGCAATAAAATATCATATTATGAATTAGATTGCCCTGGGTGTCTATTTGCAACATTAGAAAAAAAGCCGGTAGAGAAGGAAATATTTTCTGGTATGATTTAGGGGTAGAATAATATTATCAGAAAAAAAAAACGGGAGAAGATCAAGATTTTCGTTTGAAATAAAGTGTGATATAGTACCTTGCATTTTTTATTTTATTTTACAGAACAGTCATAATGACCCTTAACGATTCCCAACTCGATGAGATACTATTTTATTCTTTGCGTTAAACATTCAATAGTACTTGAGGTTGAGAGATGATGAGGATGGGGAGCTCAATTTGCAGGGGGAGGTGTGAAAAGAGTTGAAAAGTTCAAGTATTTGGGATCAACAGTAGCAGAGGATAGTGACCTAGAGTCAGAAATAACCCACAGAATACAAGCGGGATGGAAGAACTGGAAGAAAGTGTCTGGGGTGCTGTGCAACAGGAGAATAGGGATTAAGTTGAGGGGTAAAGTGCATAAGACAGTTGTGAGACCTGCGATGATGTATGGAGCAGAGACATGGGCAATAAAGAAGACACAAGAGAAAACTCTGGATGTGGCAGAGATGAGGATGTTGAGATGGATGTGTGGGATGACAAGAAGCGATAAGATCAGAAACGAGGTAATTAGAGGTACCTCAAAAGTTAGAGAAATATCAGATAAGATACAAGAAAGTAGACTAAGATGGTATGGTCATGTCGTTAAGAGGGATGAACAGTATGTTGGGAAGAGGGTGATGGAAATGGATATACAGGGTAGGAGAGGGAGGGGGAGACCAAAGCGTAGGTGGATGGATTGCATCAATGACGACTTGAGGTCTAAAGGTTTGTTGGGTGATGAGGTATGGGACAGGAGCATATGGAGAACACTGGCCAGAAACAACGACCCCACATAAAAGTGGGAAAAGATGTAGACGAAGAAGAAGAAGAAGAGTGTACTCTCTGAGTCAGCAAAGTTGTATAAGATGCATTTACTGTTTTATCCAACAGTTGCTAGAAGTTTTGCTAGTTTGAAAATTGTTTGGAAAAGTATATTGTTTTTCTTTAATATATCTTTTTCTTTGTTTGACAGGTAATGTGACCTCATGGTGTTGTGCCATATTATTCTGAATATTTGATGGTAAGTGTCATACTTATATTTCTTCACTTGTAAAATGCCTCATGTATATGTATGTATGTATGTGTGTGAATGTATGTGTATGCTTTGTATTCCTTCCTTCTAATTATTTGTTTTACATTGAGTCACTACCAATTTAAATATTTTTTAAATGCGATTCAGTCTGGCTTTGTTTTTGTAGCAAGCAATTTTTGTATGTATTACCCATTTTTATCTATTGAATCACTAACCTAAGGATTATAACATGTTTATTTTATTTTATTATTATTATTATTATTATTATTATTATTATTATTATTATTATTATTATTATTATTATTATTATTATTTATCTCTCTCTCTCTCTCTCTCTCTCTCTCTCTCTCTCTCTCTCTCTCTCTCCCAATGTACATTGGAATAAAGGATTATTATTATTATTATTATTATTATTACTCTCATATATATATATATATATATATATATATATATATATATATATATATATATATATATATATATATATATATATATATATATATATTTGTAATACAGAATGTTTAACTCAAGATAGTTTGAGCCTTCATGACTTACCTGAAAAGTGATTCGAAATACTTTGTTCACCTACATTATGTCCAAGGAATCAAGCGATAGTTTTGTATCCTTCTTTTCAACTATAGTCAAAAGATTGTTTTTTTTATAGTTCATCGAATGTTCATTTGGTTGAACTATGTTTATTCAATCTGTTTAAAAAAAATATATATATATATTAGTATGACTTGGCACCTAATGAGTCCATTGTTTCCCTGCTACAGTTGGTTATAAATACATAAACTTATGCCTAAAAAGAATAATGTAATATGGTATTCCAAGGCTTGCTTCGAGATTCTTATTGCAGAATGATGGGACGAAAATATGGTATAAGCATTTCCCACTTTTGCTGTCGACAGCATTGGTTAAGGTTAAAAACGAATGGATATTCAATCTTTTATATAATATGTGAGTTAAGAATATAGAAATCTAATATAAGGCATCTGGTTATTTAAATTTAGATAATCTGCACAAGCATTCATTTTCAAGAGTGCACAATAGACATATTTTTTTTTTACGTATATTTTAAAATTTTAATGCACTTCAGCAGTGAATCAAGAAATTTTTTTTCTCTCTCTCTCTCTCTCTCTCTCTCTCTCTCTCTCTCTCTCTCTCTCTCTCTCTCTCTCTCTCTCTCTCAAAATTAAACAATTGGCTTACCTTAAACGGGCCCCTAGGAAATTAGGTGTAGCCGTTGATTGGTATGTCACGTGTAAGGCGACAGCAACTGCTGGATTGCCTGAGGGAAGTTTGAACAGTGTTCTGTGGGGCTAACCTCTCTCCATAGTGAAATATCTGGCTAAAGAGGGGGGAGGGGGGAGGGGGGACAGAGAAGTAGGAACCCTCGTGAACACGGCTGCTAATAGAGACTATATATCTATTAGCTTCTATTTTTGTCTGTTGGAGAACTGAAAAGACTCATCAAAATTATGTTGCTTTAAGATTGTTATGTCTTGCTCTGTCCTAAATGGCTTTAAATGAAGAGCCTATGTACAGATGGCCCGACTCGGGAGATGTTGGACTTGCGTTCGAGCTCAAGACGGGGCGATAGGAAGGGCTTCCAGCTTCAATTCCCCAACTTCAGTCCATCTTCAATTGGAGACTAATTGTGGCATATAAACCGTAGAAAAACAGTCATCATCTTCAAGAGTTTTCGTATTTCACTAATGCGCTCTTATTTTCTCTTCTCTGTACCCAAAGACCTCAAAAATGTATCTCTCACTATGATGATCTATGTTCTTAGCTCACTCATGACTTATGAGATCTCCGCTTGCCATGCAAATGTTCCTAATGCACTCTTGATTTATGAGTTCTTCACCTGCAGTGCAGAGTAAAGCTGCATTTTACATCGTGCACCTTTTTCTCTTCAACGTTTTCTCTCATTTTATCTTTTTTGGCAATTGTTTTGAACGATGTGAAATACATCTCAGCAAACTTAAGTTTGTTTATATATATATATATATATATATATATTATATATATATATATATATATTATATATATATATATATATATTATATATATATATATATATATATATATATATATCTATATATATCTATATATATATATATATATATATATTATATATATATTATATATATATATATATATATATATATATATATATATATATATCATGAACTTTTCTTTTCAACACTCACTGTATTTTTCTCTTCGTTTGTCTTCCCTCTTTCGTTTTGGTCCATGGTTTTTTTATGAGCCTGTAATTTTAATCTATTTACCTTTTGTGATATCTTTTGCGAAAATAGTTAATGCTTTCATAAGGATGAAATGTCCTCTTATCTGCGTCTGTGATACAGACTTATCAAAAAACCTATATTTTTCTTTCATACTTTAATGGAATAAATACGTGTCATATTTAAAGTGTGAGAAGTCCTTCCTTTTGCAACATCAGCTTTTTTTTTTCTGGCCCTTCAGCGAATATTTAGGCAGATCCAGAAAATGAAATTTTTCTTCATTCAATTTCTTTCCATTCAAAAATTTTATTGAAAATACTCACCCGGTATCTAGTCTCGTTCAGACAACAGGTCACTCACTGAATCCAATATAAAAAAATGCTTTCTTATATTACTTTTATAAAAATCCTTTAATGTTTTTTCTCTTATAATATCACTACAGGACTATATCAGTATATTCATTTAGAGTTTTTTCTTTCTTTTTTATGAGTGTGACACCGGGACAGGCAGAGACTGCCCTCATCAATAAAGGCCCGGGCACGAGAAAATACCAAGACGAAGGAAATGAAAAAGGTTGCAAGAGTGTCTTAGATATATCTTGTTTCGTTGTTTTGTTAACAATAAAATTTTATATTATAATAAAATCTCAGAAAAAAACATTTGAAAAGAAAGAACTTAAAAGACTTATTGTAGAAACTTAGGAAATTATTTTTTTTCTTTATGAAATCAGTGAGTGATGTGCTATCTATTCGAGACTAGATGAAAGAAGTCGAAAAATAAGTTTTTGAACTTTAGAATTTAGTATATATATCTTCTTTCATATATATATATATATATATATATATATATATATATATATATATATATATATATATATATATATATATATATATATATATATGAAAAACAGTAGTATTGTTAAAAGATTTTTTTGTAAAAAACTCAAGAAAGTAGATTGTTTTAATTTTATTTTGAATTCAGTGAGTGAAATGTTGTCCAAAGGAGACTGGATAGCATGCGACTTTTTGTATTTTTCATGGAAAGAGATGGAATGAAGAAATTTTTTTTTCCTAGATCTGGCCAATACATTTTCGGTAAAGGAATATGTCCTTGAAGAAAGAAGTCCCCAATCTAAATTCCAGATCAAAACTTAGCACGAGGGCCTGCCCCTCTCTTTTTTCTCTTACTTTATTTAATTCCCTTATATCCCTATATCTTTAATCCCCTCCCTTTTTTTCCCCTCCTATCCTATCCCATCCTCAAAAAAAAAAAAAGAAGAAGTTCCACGTCATCGTTTTCTCTTTCCATAATAGTTTTATTCCCTTGTTATTGTTTTAGATTGATATTTGAAGTTTGTTTCTCTCTCCTTCTTTTAAACGGATTTAGATATACAATTTTATAGTGTACAAACTTATTCTCACTTTTGTCTTATATATTTCATTCCAGTGTATTTTCCTAAGGTTAATCGCCCTCTTTTATCATAAATTTCGAAGTGCATTTAAGTACACATCTATAATGTATTACGTCAGGCTTTTCTTTTCCAGTGATATATATATATATATATATATATATATATATATATATATATATATATATATATATATATATATATATATATATATATATATATATATATATATTCCATAGTCATTGTTTTAAAATTTCCATCTGCGATATATCTTTATGCTACTCTTAGCCCTCATAAGCAAACATTGAATAAAGTACTAAATTTTTAGTTATTGAGTTATCAAGACATAAGAGTTGCTATGCTCGCTTGGCAAATTTCTTGCGAGCCAAACCATTCTGATTGACAACAGAAACTCCGAAACTTAACTTTAAGAATGGAAAGCTGTCTTGATAATGCATACACAGGACATACCTGGCTATTATGATGATTCTGAACACGATAAGAAAATACAGCTAGTACCTTAGCACTTTAAAGTATATGTAGCCAATCATCTTCAAAGGTAACTGAAGATGAGTGGATATTGTACCCCAAAGTGCTAGGGTACTCTGTTGCTTCCCTTTTCCCCTCGTAGTGAAAAGATTTATGTCAGAACATGTATTTTGTTTACCACAACTTTCTCTTCACGTGTTTGACTCCCGTATGAAAGATATTTCATTCCTGACACGTTTCCACTTGTGGACGTGAGGAGACACTATATATCACGAGTAAATCGTTCTTGTGTCCCAAAACTTCTAACTTGAGGTGTATATCTACATATATGGAGTAATAAGCCTTATTCACTGAGACAGAGTGAACAGAATGGCATGTCCCAAGTTTGAAAAATCTTATAGTTTATTGCAATTGTTATTTAATTATAACTTCATTATGTATTTTATTTTTCTAATTATTGCTTATTTTCATCTATATTTTCATTTTATTATTCTATATCTTATTTATTCTTATCTTTGCTATTTCTTTTGTTATCACAATTGTTATTTATTCACATCTTGCCTATTTATTTTAGTATATGATATACATTTTGCTCTATTAAGTTTAAGAATATATCTCAGTGAACAGGAGTTTTAAATGTATCAGTATTTGTAGGCTTTCACTAATAATAATAATAAAATTATATTTCTTATTATTATATTATTATTATTGTTATTATTATTATTATTATTATTATTATTATTATTATTATTATTATTATTATTATTATTATTATTATTATTATTATTATTATTATTGAATGTATGTGCTTGTCTCTGGTGGGTCGGCAGAGAGGTAAGATTTCTTTTCAGTAATTCTAAGACTATTGTGGCTCAGCACACTAAGTTATACTTTCCTTTTTTACAAGTTCCTTATTCAAAGTCCGACCGTAAGGGGTAAAATATTTGGCATTATATACATACTTCATTGCATAATAATAATAATAATAATAATAATAATAATAATAATAATAATAATAATAATAATAATAATAATATTATTATTATTATTATTATTATTATTATTATTATATTATTATTATTATTATTATTATTATTATTATTATTATTATTATTGTTATTATTATTATTATTATTATTATTATTATTATTGTTATTATTATTATTATTAGGATTTATTTTTTCGTTATTTTTTTCTAGTAACCTCTACAAAACTAATCTGATATCGGCGTGCAAGTAGCTACTACTGCTATCACTACGACAACTGCTACTACTACTAAATAATAATAATAATAATATAATAATAATAATAATAATAATAATAATAATAATAATAATAATAATAATAATAATAATAATAATAATAATAATAATAGTGTTATATCTAGCAATACACTGGATCTATAAATATTTTGTTTTGGCTTTACTAGTTTTTTGTTGTTGAGGGGGGGAGGGCTGTGTATAATCCTCGTTTAAAAGCTTAACCACGTGGCAGTAAATTACATATTTACCAAGATCTCAGAATATCCAAAACATGGCCTACAAAGAAAACATTGAAAAAAAAAAGTGTCTTAGGAAGGCTTACAAAAGCCTTTCTGAGAACTCTTAATGACTCCCATTCACATCTCGGGTCGTTATGAGGAACCACCAGAGTCTGGACAAAGAACGAGGTCTTTAATAATATCCTGGATTCCTTCGGAATGTTCTGCTAAAACTGGGAGAGAAATTCTTGTGGAAAGATTTCAACCCTAAGCTTTCTCACAAGAGGGCGTGGGCTGCATCTGGCTGTTATTTGGTTGGTGTGTGTGTTTTTTTTTTTCCAGTGGAATGTATCATGTATATTTTATTGTTTTACTGCATATTTGTGTTCTTGTTTCTCATATATGTGCTATTTTTTGTGCATAACTGACATTCGCTAAAACGCTCCATATTTTCTTCTTTGGAGAGAGTCAGAAGACCCTCTCATTCAGCGTATCATTATGTGTATTTTTCAAGATTTGTTTTAGCAACGTTGTAATTATTATTTGTTTTTTGTGCTTCTCTTCTTTTTGTTTGTGCTCCACTTTGCTCCTATTTTAAAACTGAAGAAAGTGGAAACGAAGTATCTAAGTTACTAAATAAACTGTTAGAATTGTGAAAATCTATTCTTTTGTCATGATGATGATCCTTAATACCATTTAATATTCTCATGATAATTATTAGTAGATGCAAAACTGTATCCATCTTCATTATAAGATAGTTCCTGTCAGCTCAGCATGTGCAGGGAGTTCACCAATAGATATTCAGAGGTCATAGTCGAAGCTTTTCTTTACCACCTTAGACTTAAGTAAGGGAAAAAAATCCTTATTTTTATTGAATACGTGAAGCACTTTACCTTCCATGGCTTGCATATATATATATATATATATATATATATATATATATATATATATATATATATATATATATATATATATATATATATATATATATATATGATATGATAGATAGATAGATAGATAGATAAGATAGATACGAAATTTGAATTATTATCTTGTGAATAATTTAGATTGAATTTGTGAGGATAAAATATTCTTCCGATAATTCTATTCACGATGAACCCCTCATAGGTATTTGATTCGTCATTTATTATTCATTTCCTGTTGACCTACCCGGCTGCTCGGTTCGGTCATGTCTATTCATATATATGGACTTTTTCCTGATATATATATATATATATATATATATATATATATATATATATATATATATATATATATATATATATATATATATATATATATATATATATATATGTGTGTGTGTGTGTGTGTGTGTATGTGTGTGTGTGTGTGTGTGTGTGTGTGTGTGTGTGTGTGTAGGTGTGGATGTTGTGCTTTTTTTCCATGAAATCATATTCTCGCTAAGGCTTGGAGGATGAGTTAAAATAAGGGGAGACAGTAAAGCATGATCTTCCCTGACCATTTTTTCTCCTTCCAACAATTACTCTTCAGCAAGAATAAAAACCGGGTAGCAGAGCATTGCCAGCCTTTCGTTCCCTTATCCCATTTAATCAGCTCTTACGACACCCGTTGAATACGAATGAGGTCTTCTTTTACCCCAATCACCAGGAATAATGAAGCATATATACCAGCGGGTATTATGATATTGTTAACACAATGAATATAATATAAGCGGAGTAATATAATATGAATACCTTTTTTTTTTATCAAGCTGAGAACTTTCATAATTATGGATATGGGATATTCAATCATCCACGTGTATAGTTGAGCAAGTTTCATTCAGAAAGAGAAACTATAGCTTCATGGTAATATAAAAAAAAAAATTTTCATTATCAGTACCCTGCCTCTGTATCCTCAGGCGCAGGTAAGAAACAAATAAAAAGCGAACACTTTACTGTCTCAGATGTAGTGTTGATACTTTTTATATTACTCACGAGATTATCTAGCCTAGGATGGTCTTAACATCGCTCAGACATATTATTTACCTGTTCTTTGGCCATTGAGAGTTTTTTTTTTTATGTCCATGTATCTTTTCTAATATGTGTGTGAAGTATATGTTCTCTAAGAGGTATTTATTCTTCATTCCTTCCTTACGGAGTCCTACCAGCTCCGCTTGTCCTGCTCTCCCTCCCTCCCTCCCTTACCCTTTTTTTTTCTTGGATGCTCACGGACCTTCCCTTGCGGCCCGCACCCTCCCCTACCCTGCGCGTCCTCCTCTATTGTCCGTCCCTTCTCCCTACTTTTATCTCGAGTTTCCTTTCCTCTCGTGTCTGTATCACGGCAGTCTTCTTTCCTGCACCTTTCCGCTTCTTTCGTAGTTCTTCTTATTCCCTCATTCGCAGTTTTATCCATTTTTTTATACTCATCGTAGATAGATAAATAGATAGGTGTGTGTACGGATATATTCACACAAATGCACAGACGCGAACAAATGAATATTATTGTCTAACCACGACAAATATATAGTTTTTTGTCCTAGAGTCTGAATGTATTGCTATCATGCACTATTTGCTTGTTTTCTAGGTGAACAATTTCTCGGCTTCCTACAACGCCTCTAATTATATATATATATATATATATATATATATATATATATATATATATATATATATATATATATATATATATATATATATATATATATATATATATATATATATTGGATATTCGTTACACATCTTTTATTATCCCTTTACATCTAACAAGTCACAACACTCTCCATCTGTTTCTCTTTACTTTGTTTTCTTCGAGGCCAGGCCAGATGAGGGCAGATTTATTTTTTATTTTTTTTAATTTTTGATCCCGTCATGGTGTCAAAACCCTAAAAAAAAGATAGAAGCATTTGTATTATCGTTTCCATCCTTTCCTTTCATAGGGACTCATAACATTTATTTCTGTTCTTCCCGGAAGTGGGACGTTCTCGTGAATGATAAAACGTGGATTCTCAGATATGTTGAAACCCTCCTGACACTTAGCAAAAACTGTTGTTCCATGCTCTCTCCTCTCGCTCTCTCTCTCTCTCTCTCTCTCTCTCTCTCTCTCTCTCTCTCTCTCTCTCTCTCTCTCTCTCTCTCTCTCTCTCTCTCTCTCTCTCTCTCTCTCTCTCATTTATTTATTTGTTTGTGAATTTTATATATTTATTTGTATATTGTTTATACACAAACAAACACACATATGAAATTTGTCGCTCTTTGTTATAAACGTTCTTGATTATGGAGTGCTGTATTTACTTTTTGCGCAAAATATATTTTCTCTTCTATTCAGCCAAGCTATTTTTTTTATTTTTATTTTTATGAAAATAGAAGGATTTCTTCTAGTGCACAACAAGAACATCAAAACATGGTGTAATCGTCTCTTTGGATTAGTTCGTGAAGGACGTAGTTTTGCAAATCCTTTCACCCCTGCTTTGCTCTATATCGCATTCTTCATAAGACATATTTGTTGAATAACTTTTAGCACATATTCCAGCCTGTTGAAGGCTTACCTAATTGAGGCTTTCGCTTTCAGTGGCTAATGTTTAATTCCAGGTATGTAGTGGTTCTATTATTTAAAAAAGGTAAAGGAAAAAATCTGGCAAAGTCATTATTTGTATGGTGGCTTACTTTTCGTAGTCCATATGCGTATCAGAGAGAGAGAGAGAGAGAGAGAGAGAGAGAGAGAGAGAGAGAGAGAGAGAGAGAGAGAGAGAGAGAGAGAGAGAGAGAGAGAGAGAGAGAGAGAGAGAGAGAGTATTTTTATTGCTCCCTCCAATGTTAGGAAAGCAGCGCCCCTTTGTTCATGTCGTTAATCACAGTTGCTATACCTCAGAATAAAGGAATAAAAATCTTATTTTCAAGCTTTTACATCCAGGTACCGTACTTGAGACTTCGTGTGTGTGTGTGTGTGTGTGATGAGAGAGAGAGAGAGAGAGAGAGAGAGAGAGAGAGAGAGAGAGAGAGAGAGAGAGAGAGAGAGAGAGAGAGAGAGAGAGAGAGAGAGAGGAGAGAGAGAGAGTACAAACCGCTTCAGCAGAACTCCCTGTATTTCTCCTGTTTGCTTTCACTTCTTGGCGTTCTTTATCTGATCTTTACAAAGCGATTGGCAGCCATTGTGATTGAAGCGAAAGCCTTATTCCACTAATCCATCTAAAAGGTTGAAAGCTTTCAAAATTATTTACTATGAGCATATCACAGCTAGTATTTGAAATGGAGAAAGATGGGTTGGATTAGGTTATTTTAACGAATTTACCAAATGACAGATGTTGCGATTTGACTCCTAGAAGCAGTCATGCCTTTGGGTGTCTTTTATGGTAACTTTATTCGCTTGGACACGGGTTTGATAATCCTCCCTTTTAGTGACCTCTTTGGGGGTCCTCAGAGTGCCGAGCGTAGAAGAGTGTGTTCTCTTAGAATTGCCCTTTGCAGATGCTTGCTGTGTAACATGTAACGTGAATGTTTGAATGAGGCCACCTCTCCAGCCTGCAAAAACAGGCCACGACGACTTCTCCAGATGTAGTGTTATCTTGCTATGCGCTGCAGTTTTGTACAGGTTCTGGCACGGCTAAGGGAGTAGATATCTTTTAATATATACAGTTTAATGTACTTGGATACAGAAGTACTTAGTGACATCAATATTCTCCCAGTCTCTATAAGTCTTATGCCAAGTGGAAGTAAAACTTAAGGTCTGGGTTCCCGGTTCATACTTAACAGCTGGTACAACCAGGCAAATGCATGGATCACTTTGCCGCCCAACCTCATTTTTGGCCCTACAGAGGAGTTTTCCAAAATCATGATGTATTATTGGCATA